>JADLZN010010513.1:0-207490 GCA_018155175.1 Sinocyclocheilus anophthalmus
TAACAGGAGCATGACAGAGTGGACATGGGACAGAGAATGGAAGGTTGCAGCCCATTCTGGGTTCGGTTAATGAGAGGTAGGTGGTCTGTCAGAGAGGAGAAGGCGCCATCATGGCCTTTAGCGTTTGGCAAAAAAATACTCTCATGTTTATTCATGTGGGCTTCTCATGGAGCCCAGAGGAATAGGTGTGTTGCGCCATAATGAAACCAAGCTACAGGCACGCACGATATGCTCGAGTAGAACTTTAATTGCATTTGGCTTCCACTAATTTATCATTTCTAGATGAGCTTTTAGTTTTTTGTCCCTGTATAATCATTCAAGCCAAGTTGGCTTTTGTGAATTTTTTAAATGTCTGATGTTTGAATCAACTAAAATGAGTCTTTGTTGTGGTTAAATTATTGCATTGTTTCATGGCAACAAGCTACAAACGTGGTACTCGCTAATTATATGAGTCAGGTTGACTTCCAGAGGTAATGTAAACATGATTCATGTTTTTAGGCGATGAGACACAGGGCTGTAAATATATATTGGAATAATCAGCTCTGCATGTGTGTGACGGTCTATAGCAAGAGTCTGTGATAATAGGATTCATGTAGATGATGGGGTTTGTATGAGCTTTGCGCGGTGGGGGTTGGTCCTCTTTGGATAAATCCGATTTCTTTGGCATCGTCTCGGAATCTCTTTGCTGCAGTGGGACAGCGGGACAGCTGTTACCAATGACCAGAGGAAAAACATTGATTCCTTTTCTTTCTGTCTGGCTTTTGTCTGAGAAGGGATGGGAGGTTGCCAAAATCACTTTTAATTGGCTGAAGGTGCATTTAAAGATTTCTTTGTCTAGACTAATATGGAGGAAATGGGACAATGCTCAGTGTAATCATCTCTGATAATTTCCCAAAATGAATTTCTTTCTTGAAATTCTGCCTCATATTGCAAAAATAATGCCACAATATGTTCATTATTGTTACTTTAATGTTGCCATTAAAAAAAATGAATAAATACTCAAATACAATTAGATAGATATCTATATATATATATATTATATTTCCCTTATTTAATTCCATAATTATTTGTCATTGAAAATAGTATTAACAGCATAACACTTTGAGTTGAATTGAAATGTGCATGTATAATATTAAATTATTACCTTTGAGTATAGGGAAAGGCATATATTGAAATGATTAAATGCTGTTGTGAATGAAAATTCAGGAGGAGCATGTTCATCTAATCCTGTCAATCACAAAGCAGTATAACAACAGCTTGTATCATTCTTCTGCTACCCCTCCACCATCCAAAATCCCCTTTTATTTCTAATAATTTCTGTTATATATTCAGTAATTATGTAGTCGGGGAGTCTTTACACATTAGCTTGTATATAGATGTAGTGCAAGTAAAAATGAGCAGATTATCATCAGACATGTTTTCTGGGGTACTAGGACATGGCAGGGCTACACAACTGACAAATTAAATTGAAATGTATATACTTATTTGTATGTATAAAGGAGTTATTATGGATTAAACATGTTCAGAGGTATTCATCTTTTGGTATAACCTCCTGCTTCCCTTTTTTCACAAAGTGTGCTATTTCTCTTGTGCACAATATGTCAACATTGTCAGATACAAAAATAATGTGTGCTGCCATGTCAAATATTTATTAAACTATTGCCAATCTAGCATTCAGTGTTGACTGGGAATCAGATGATTCATACTTAACGTCAACTCTGTTGATTGAAAAAATCTGAAAAAAAAAAAATCTGGTTTGACAGATGAGGGTGTTGATGACATAATCATATTATTACATATATTAAGCTATTTTGTTTCCCTGGTGTTTCTAGATAAAAACAAGATAGTAGTAGATTTATATAGTTATATATTGGATATACAATATATTGTCAATATACATATATATTATAATATATCAATAATTGTTTTTTGATTTATCCTTTTTTTGTCATCCTATGTAAGTGATGTTTTTTAAGATAATCTTTAGGTGTGTTTGTGTAAAGGGTCGTTCACCCAAAAATGAAAATTCTGTCATTAATTACTCACCCTCATGTCGTTCCAAACCCATAAGACCTTGGTTCATCTTCAGAACACCAATTAAGTTATTTTTGATGAAATCCGAGAGCTTTAGACAGCAATGGAATTACCACATTTAAGGCCTAGAAAGAAAACAAAAATAATGACTTTATACAACAATTCTTCGACAATAATATTTGTTCAATATTTTCTTCTCTTCTGTGTCAGAATTCGACATGCATAAGATGAACGAGGGTCTTATGGGTTTGGAACGACATGAAGGTGAGTAATTAATGACAGAATTTTCATTTTTGGGTAAACTATCCCTTTAAATATAAGACAATATATATCTTGAATTTAAAATGGTTAAACATAAGATATAAGTTAATATGTTCATATAAATTCTAACAATATATTTTAATTTTTTTTCTCCAGGAACTGTCGGAAAGATGTCATGGTTAAGTTCAGCAGCACTCTGCTCATCTTATCAACAGAGTCAGAGATCCTCGTCTTTCATTTGGTAAAATCAAGACCTCACACTCAGAATGCATGAGCTCATGCCTCAGTGGACTTCACTCTCTATTTGTATCAATCACTTTTCAGAAAGGACAATTGAGAGCATTAGACTTTTTGTGCCACTGAGTTTCTTTAGGAATACCAATCACAAGCAAATCTCTGAGTGACATGTTGAAGGGAAACTTAGCGAAGCACACGTCAGCTTCAAAGTCTCTGTCTTTGCTCAAATTAGCTCACTGTCTTACTTTCCCAGCATCCATTGCATGTCCAAAAGGTTCCATTGACTGTTTTTTTCTTTGAAAATAATTGGTACCAACAGAGATCATTTTAAATGTATTTTTAAGGAGAGATTCACAGAAGAACACTCGCAAATTTGAGGTCTGTCCCACAGGCTGTCATGTTTCCAGTCACATTTTCACATTTTCAGTAAGTTAGCGAGACCGATTTATCTTGCAGAAATGATCAAGCCAGCACTGGTGGAAGGCTACATTTGCATTCCTTCCAACATTTATTTCACTGTTTTTGCTCCTGAGACTCCTGCACCAGTGAGAAACCCACATTCATCCATATCAATTAGCCGTGGGTCTGTCACGGCTGTTTACACGGCCAGTGTAGCATCACGGCATAAACTAATGAAGTGACCATCTGGATCTAGGAGACCCGCGAGGAGGTTCTGGAACACCAGCAGTCATGAACTGGAAGAATAGTTTGTTTCAACAAACACATTTTTTGCTTCGGTTAAGCCAACCGGAATATACTGAAACACTTTACTGCATGATCAGATAGGGCTGGACGATATGGCCAAAATTTATATCACGATATATTTCTTAATTTCGGTCGATACGATATAATTCCGATATCGATATGAACACTATTAAAAAAGCCTCATAAAAAACGGCCAAGAACGACCACAACAGATGTCTGTACCTACAAACTTATGAAAAATTAATTTGCCAACCCTATGAAACCTACTCCTATAAAACTATATAATATTTTTGGGAAAGATTTTTAATGTTTTTTAAAGAATTCTCTTCTGCTCAACAAGCCTGCATTTATTTTGATCCAAATACAACAACAAACGGTAACATTTGCATCTTTATTTACTATATTACAATACTGTTTTCCCTAGTTGAAATATATTTTATTCCTGTGATTTCAAAGCAGAGCTTTAGCATCATTACTCCCGTCACATGATCCTTCAGAATCATTCTAAAATGCTGATTTGCTGAAACATTTCTTATTATCAATGTTGAAAACAGCAGTCGATTTTTTTCATGATTCTCTGATGACTAGAAAGTTCTTAAATGAAACAGCATTTATCTGAAATAGAAATCTTTTGTAACATTATAATGTCTTTACTCTCGCTTTTGAACAATTTAACAACATACACTTGCTAAATGAAATTATAATTTCTATAATATAAACTTTAAAAAGAGCTTTTGAATGGTATAGTGTATACTGTTACAAAAGCTTTTTATTTCAGATAAATGCTGATCTTTGGATCTTTCTATTCAGCAAAGAATCCTGAAAAAAAGTATCACTGTTTTAAATATTGATAATCAGCATATCAGCATATTATACTGATTTCTGAAGGTCATGTGACACTGAAGACTGGAGTAATGGATGCTGAAATTTAGCTTTGATCACATGACTAAATACATTTGAAATATATTCAAATAGAAAGCATTATTTTAAAATAGTAAAATATTTCAAAATGTTACTGTTTTTACTGTATTTTTTTATCAAATAAATGCAGGCTTGGTGAGCGGAAGAGAATTCTTTAAGAAACATTAAACATTTTGCAGTTCAAAAACCTTTGACTGTTAGTTTTGGCCTGTTATTCTTATAGATTGCATTAACCAGGATAACGAGTATGAACATGCTCCGAGTTGCTTCAGAAAACAAAAAAAAAATAGAGCAACAACAAAAGCATTAGCATGGGTTTATTATTGAAAATGCAAACTGATTGTCTGGGAGTCGCGTGAGCGGTGGAACTAGCGGTTTCTCCAGTAATGGCTGTAAACATGAACGGTACTTTATCAGATAAAATGCCATCTAAACTATTCTGAAGACAGTCGGTTCCTTTCAGAGATACATTCATATAAAACACTCGCGATGTGTTTTGATTTTGAAACGTGCTGTGCTTATGTTTATTCAACGAAGTCAACGCCACAAATAAATCAATGTATGGGAAACACTGGTAATGTATATCGAAATATCGGAAATGTGTTTAAAAATCATATCACCGTTATTGAAAAAAATTATATTGCGATACATATTGATATTGAATTATTGTCCAGCCCTATGATCAGACAACATAGAAGAAACTATCTTGGAATAAGCTAACAGAGTGTCCCTGTCCATCTCCAGCTGATGACCTTTAACACTTATTAAAATGCACAGTGAATTATTTGTATCTTAAAAAGGCATTCGGTTTAATGATGGAGCGCTCACTTCAACATCAACTGCTGACAAAAAGGTCAGTGGAATCCAATGTTACAGCAGATGGTTAAAGAAATAAACAATTTACATTAAAGATTTTATTGATAATTGAAGATAAAGCTACCATTTTTAGTTTTTCCCAGTTCTCACATGTCCAGGTGACGGTTTCCATTACTTGACTTGCTGAGTACAGATTACTAGTAATTAAAAACATGTATGTAAAGCTATTGAAGCAATGAATATTGCATGACTTTCTTTCAGTTTAAATCCTCAAGCCCTGTAGCCTCTAGAGACCAGAGTCCATCCATGTCCAGTAATTGAATCATGTCTTTGCTTAACAATGTAAAAGCCATTCGAATCTCATCATGATTTTTTTGTAATAATTGAATGAGGATTTTAGTAGCATTATGACTATGATTGTATTCTGATAGACGTCATGTATAGGCTGAATACGATGTATAGGCCTATACTACATTTTTATTGACTTTTTATTTCTAAGTTTGACTAAATGTTTATTTCAATTTTTTAGGCATGTGAGGCGAAAGGACTCGGAGATGACTTCTTTGCACAGAAATGCATTTGACATGGATTCCAAAATTGATCTGAGCCATTGACTGATGATTAGCGTTTCCACCTCGGGACACCCCTGCAAAACTCCACTTATTGTTAAATTATTTGTTTACATTAGGGTTAAGTTTATCTTGAGTAATTGTTCTCCCTATAGAATCTGCATCTAAGCAGCAAATATACGGTGACTTTTTAATGCCGCACAGAGCTGATTTGAATGTACTTACACATAAATTGTGGGAAACAATGTGTCACATGCTACATTTTTAACAAAAACAATAACCGTGTGAAGACATAATAGGAGAAGACTTCGCCAGTTAAAGATGTGCACTGCTTGTAGTGTGTTTATTAATCGGTCCATCATGAATTAGTACTTATATAAAGTAATCTAAAAGGGAGGGATGCAGCATTGTAATATTGTCTACACGGACCATGTCATTTGAATCTAATCTAATCTGAGCAAGATTCCCTTCAAACAGGCTCTTCTGCAATAACACACAGCATTACAGACCTATAAAACCCATGAAGGACATCAAACTGTGATTTTGACCCGAATGGAGAAGCGTTAGAAGCGCCACCTGTGCCCAGTTCCAAAGGTCAACGTTAGGGGGGCAACCTTGTCAATCAAACCCCAGGACCACCCCTTAACCGAAACAGGAGATGAATTTCACATGTATATTTTAAGATGTGCATTTAGGATGCGACATGTTTGAGTACAGCTTTTGGGAGTCCAAATACTGATGTGTGCTTATCTTTATATCAAGCCTGAGATTATATTTAGCTACCCGACGTTTAGATATCATGGACAACATTGTTAAAATGCTAATAGAGATCTCTGGTATTTGACATGCCATTAATAATCGGCATGGTGACCTTTTCAAATTCGGCTTGTTCCTACTGCCTCATATGCACTGACTCAGACCACTGGAGCATTTAAAAGCAGCAGTGGTGTTATAGATGTGTGAATAACAATATATGAGGTCTCGAAATTGTTTTTAGATGTCCAACTGAGCAAAGCGAGAAAATTGTCTTACTCTTTTGCTGGCTGATCACTTCTGCTGTTTTAAAAATGTGAACATCTGAGTAGGGCAAAATTCAGAATTCAAAAAATTATCTCTTTTTTAATTTATGAGATCCATCCATCATTCTAACATTCCATTATCCATCCATCCATCCATTAGGCCTTCAAGTCATTTTCAAAATCTTCAAAAGGTGTCACACCCATATTTGTATATTGTATTATATTTGTATGTTTTCAGGGCTGGCCTTTGTAGGGGCCACTAAATGACTACTCTTTATTTCTTTATAAACCTCCCTTTAGGAATAGAACAAGTCCCTCCCCAGACATTGGCAACAAAGTTAAGTTCATACTATATTCTAGTATTGTTAAGATTTGTCTTCAGAGGTTTATTAGTTGAAGTTGTCCACATATTTTTAGTCATGTTGTGTTAAATTGGGAAAAGTTTAATATTTATGTTATTCATGTTGTTTTGGCCCCATGAATAGATAAACTCTGCAGTGGAATATGATCAATCATGCAAGAGATATGTTGTGGAGAGACACTAAAAAGTGAGTTTCAAAGTATATTCCCTTTCTCATTCAGAGCATTAAGTTTGTAAATTTCCACATCAAAGATGCCCGAAAGCAACCGTATACTCTCCAAAGACAGTGTGAACTTGAATGACAGACAATAAAATTTAGTGCCTGGAATGCAACTCCTCAAAAAATAATTGTCTTTTGATAATTGTTATTGTGTCAGAAAAACAGATCATTTGCCTTTAAAAAAGAAAATTTTGTGATTGTTTATTCACTCTCATGTGACTTGAAACTCTTATGACTTTTCCCCCCATAGAGCACCAAAACTTATGCAAATACCAGAGCTGCTTTTTTTTTTTTTATAATGAAAATGCATGTTTTAATAAACTTGGTTTATTAAAAACATCACATGTTGGGTTGGGTTTTGAACTCCGGTGCCCTTGCATGCTAAATAAAAACTACAGACACTAACACATCTCACACCTTATGTTAGGAATTAATGTTTTTTTTCCTCTCTTTTGTAATGTCATATCTCAGGGCATCAGCTGAGCCAGGACTGCCATGGATGCCCACCTGAAGAAATAAGGTAAAAAAACAAAAAATACAGTGATATCCAAGTGCTAGTTGAATGGCAATGCAGCACTTAGCTATGAAAATTGCATGATACTTTCACATTAAATACTGCTCCATTCATTCGAATATGACCGCAGTGACTAGGAAATAATCATGTATTGGGACTAAATAAAAAGACAATTAGGCTGCAATAGACCTCTCCCCCCAAATTATGGATTTATAGCTTATTTAACCAGATAAAATTTTATGGAGTCTGGTGCGATGGCTCAATGTTGCCCCAAACAAGGTCAGTTAGCTGTGCTGGAAATGCAAAGGATCATTAAGTTTTAAGAAGTGGCTATCATCATTAAACCCATGAAATTCATTAAAGAGAGTGAAGCTTCAATCTGGCCTCCCCCAGTCCGGCACAACAACATCAGGGCCATTTTCAGGGTGAGCATGGTGGTTGCCATGCATCCTTGAATCTTATGCCCCTTTTAAGGCCATTTTCTCAATTAACTTTAATGGTCAATTGTGTCCGTTCGTGCTTGTCTCCCACACAAGTCCATCTCGCACATTGTCTTTGCTCACCTTCTCAAGTGTCAGCTGTTTAAACCGATTGCCCATCCAGCCAGTTAACCTTCCTCGGCGATGAGAGCTATAATTGGTTTACTATAGAAATGGAAGGGGATAATCCTTCTGTTTGATTAATGCTCGTCTAATCAATTGGTGTCTGGCAAAACCGCCCCTCTGGTCACATTTTGCAAAAAGGAACAGCTGGTTTTTCAAAAGGTCAGACTGATGCAGGGCAGACGGTGTCACCCAAAATGATAGATCGAGCAGCGGACGTCAAACCACTCAATGATTTGTAAGAGGATTTTGACACGTTTGCTGTTTTTTGATCCCATTCACGTTTCTGGGTGGGCCGGTGTTTTGCCACCCAATATTATAGCAATCTACACAACAACACTCCTGCCATTCAGCTTTATACATGGTGCAATTCAAGTAGTAATTTGCTTTATATTTTATGTTTTCTACAGATTACAATACATAAAACAGTTCTCTAAATCAGATCTTTCTGAACTAGAATATGGGCTTGGTTGTCTTTAAAGTTTGCTTTGAGAAATCTAATTTGATCGTAATAGACTCTGATGGTATCATGTTATTAAGCTAACTGTGCATGATATTGTATATTTTATTTATTTTGTGTTCTATTTTATATTATCTCATCTCATATTATTTTTATAATTAATATTTGATATTTTTTGTACACAAAGTTTTTCTCAATGCATGCTGACATTTTCTTCTCCTATATTTTCAAATGTTATTTTTATTATTATTATTATAAATGTTGAAAACAGTTATTATTTTATAGTATCTGCTTAGTATATTTGTGGAAACCATGATTTATTTGAGTTTATTTGACAGAAATCTTTTGTAACATTATAAATATCTTTACTGACAATTTTTATTGAATTTAATGCATCCTTTCTAAATAACTGTATTCATTTATAAATCATATTTACCTGAAGCCCTTGTGGTGTATGTACTGTATTAATATGGTTTAGCAGTTTAGCTGCTTATTTCTTTGTTTGAAACCTCACTAAAGTGACTTGTTTATTCTCTTTTGTAGCATGCAATTAAATATTTGCATGCCACCAGTTCCTTTTGTGTAATTTCCAAGACTTCAATGGAATTTGCATCACATGACCAACCGTCTGCTTGTATGCTAATGATCATTGATATAACCCCTCCCTTACCCTGACCTTTGTCCAATGGTGTATCCCACATATTGACTAGCAGTCTCATGAATTTGTCTTTGTTTTAAAAGCAAATGAGCAGTTTCGTTCAGATTCATATCTCAAGACATTTATCTCTTTCATTTTTTACTCTTAAAGAAAGAGTGGCCCTCGAGCACAAATCACCCACCATTTTTCACGTGTCTTCTCATCTATCTTTCTAGAGCTTCTTATTGTTGGCGTGTAAATCAAAAGCGGCGTCCATTTAAGAAATACGACCACAGTCATTCTTCTTACACAATGCCAGAACAAACATGAAATATATAGACCATTTTTATAGATCTTGGAGAAAATCCTCAGTGAACTGTTCCTCATTTCACTGTTGGGTGATCAGCCGTGATGTGAAACATTACATTTTTTCATTGATTAGTTATTGATTACGATCCTCAGCCTGTAAAATTAAACCGAGTGCGGCGCTGCAGATGCTACAATTCTTTTAAATCCTGGATTAGTCTTAGCCTGTGTTATATGAGTTGGCTTTCGATATTACCCAGAGGATATTGACAGATTACTTACAACTGCAAATAATCGACCATTGAACACCCAAACAATGCTAAGCATAGCCCATTATTAGAAAAATACAAGCATTCAGCTTCAGACATGAATTCACCCTACACAAATACCCAACAATAGTTCTCTATCCTCTTACTATCCATACTGGATTAATGTTGCATTCAGGAAAAGGCTACAGTGTGATCTGTTTCAATCCTAACACTGCAAGGCTCATAACTCGGCACTCTGCATTGAACCCCAGTCTGCTTTCCGGCAGAAAAAGGGCTTAGACTTCAGGAATTAAAGCTGTGGAGGGGGCAGAATGGGTGCAGACGGGACCCTCTTCAAAGACTTCCACTTCCAAGATTCTACACAATATATATATTGTCACGTGTATGTTCCCGTTGAGTTCCTGTTTTCCTTATTTGGTCCTTCCAGTTCCTTTTCACATTATTAGTATCACCTGTTCCATGTTATTAGTTATCCCCATCACCTGTCTGCCCCTCGTTATCTACCCTATTTAGTTCTAGCCCGTTCAGTTCTCCCTTGTCTGGAATTGTATGTTGATGTCTTCTGCTTGTGCTACGTGTGATTCCCTGTGACAAGAATAAATCCCTTGGTTTCGTGCTCCTGGTCTCCTCGTTCCTCACACTACCACCGACCGTGACACATATATAATATAATATATATATATATGATATATTATAGATATAATATATATATATAAAATGTATGTGTTTCTTAGGCAGTTCAAAGAGCATGGTGCTTGCAACGCAAAGGTCATGGTACAATTTCCAGTGGCATGCATTAATAATAACATGTATCCTTGGGAATGCAATGTTAAGTCTCTTTGGATAAAAGTATAAGCTGGTAATGACATAAATGTACATTGATTTATTTAGTTGTTTTTAAATGTAATTTATTATCTGTTATCTTTATAGGCTGATTTTCTGTACCAAACTCATACACAACTCATACTTTCTGGCCAAAGACTTTATCTGCAGTTTTATTTCTTTTAATAATTCCAAACGTTATTCATAGCTACCTATTTCACACCCAGCACTTTTAATTCCGTTCATAAATTCATTCATTGGATCAATAGCCACTGTGAATCATTCGATTATTTGGATTGAAATGCTACAGTAAAGCAGCTACAGGCCGGTATAAGCAGCTTGACGGCTTTATCCTGCACAATCAATTTTCTCTTGACCAGGCATGAGGAATATATTTGACTTTTCAATAATTCATTATGTTATGCAGCTTGAAAGCAGGAGAGCAAAGATTCGGCCAAGTATGTATACAGAACAAGATGTGTGGCAGGCAATTAATATCAATTACAGTAAGCAAGGTCACTAGAATGAACACAGTTAATGTGAAATAAACTCACTTCACACTTCACTGAGACTCACTGGCTCTAATGATAAAAGTGAACGAATACATTTGACGTGTGACTGGTGCGGTAACTGCTTAAAGGGATAGTTCAACCCAAAATTAAAACTTTTACTTATTTACTCATTCGTGTTGTTTTAAAACCTGTAGCCCTTGAGCAAAATCAATCAAAAGACTTATCATGCCTACAAACCTTATAGACTGCTTTTATGAATCTTTAAAGGAATAGTTCACACCAAAATCTTCTTAAAATTTACCCTCCCCCCATGGCATCCAATATGTAAATGAGTGTGTTTCTTCAGAAACATCAGAAGAATGAGAGTCCAAACAGCTGATTAAAAACATCGCAATAATCCACAAGTAATCCACACCACTCCAGTCCATCATAACATCTTGAGAAATAAAAAGTGGCATGTTTGTAAGAAACAGACATCATTAAGGCATTTAAACTCGAAACCATTGCTTCTGGCTAAAATATGAGTCCACTGCCCATTGCATTCTCCAGTGTAGAAGTCATCTCATCTGAATCAAGAGAGAAATATGCATTCATCAAACACCATTTAAAAGTGAAAGTGGTCCAAAACAGTTCTAAACAAACATGATGTGAGAGGACTACAGGGTATAGACTTTTCCACTAGAGGAAGCTTTATGAATTTTGCACTGTATGTTAGCTAGAAGCAATAGTTTAAAGTTAAGATGCCTTAAAGGTCAATTTGTTTCTTACAAACATGCAGTTTTTCACTTCACAAGATATTAACTGATGGACTGGAGTCTTACTGGTGGGTTATTGTGATGTTTTTTCAGCTTTTTGGACTCTGTTGGCACCCATTCACTGCAGAGGAACCATTGGAGAACAAGTGATGTAGTGCTATATTTTCTATCTGTTCTGATGAAGAAAAACAACATGGGGGTAAGTAAATAATTTTTTGAAGTAACTGTTCCTTCAAGACCATTTTTATTTTAAATAAACAAGGTGACATGCAAATCTTATGAATGAAACCTCTTGTAGTTTCGCTATGCACCAAGAAAAAAAACTTTTATTCCGTTTCCTTGGGAATAATTGGCAGTTTTTTGTTTTGTTTTTGCGTTTAGCTCCAAAAACCAAGAGATTTTTATTATTTAATAGAAAGAACCAAAGAAGCCTCGTGTCACTGATTTTTTTCACACATGTACTCCACCCTCTCAGGGACAGTAAACAGTAAATGAATTTGCTTTGTGCACCTCTTTTGATAAGCGCGTACAATAGATGGGCAGTGGAGTGGACCACGCGGTATGTAATCAATATCATTGGTCATTTGGAACTAAAGGGGCTGCCTAGCTGCTGACTGAAGCACTGTTTACACGGTTCCTTCCCCCTTCCTCAGGATGCCGCCACCAGAGAAGAACGAGACGACGGAGCAAATAAAGGACTAATCTTTGTGGGCCAATGGTGCGGTTTAATCCGAGCCAGTACGAGTTGATTGAGGATGCTTGCAAAAGCACCTAAGCCCATGACCCATGTCACAGCCCGCCAAGGTCACGGCAAAGTCGCTTATCTCTGTAAATCAAAACTGTCGGCGTGAACAATGGGGGACAATTTCAATTAAAGCGTGTTCGGGGACCACAGAAACACTGAGGAACAAACTAAACGACTTTGCGCTCAGAGTATTGCAGTTCAGAAGTCCAGACCAGGCCAATTAAAGAATCAAGTGAGGTTTTGATTTACAAATGTGCCACTGGAAGACAAAACCTTTAAGTGTTACACTTTGTTTAACTGACTAGTAAGTGTACACTGTAAATATTATTTTATGCATTTATTTTTTAAGTATTGTTTTTTTTTTAAATGCACAAAGATGATTTGTTTGGAACATTTTACTATTTTATTGGAGTATGTTTACTGGATCATTGGAGTACATTTTACTATTTTAGTTTTTCTAATTCAAAATTTTACATTTGATTTAACAGGTTGCTTGCCATTTCTTTGTAACTGTATGTTAAAGTTACTATCAATCAATTTCTGAGTAAAAATTGCTAGTATTTTGCTAGTAAAAATACAAAGAAACAGCAATACATTGAATTAAACGTGAAATTTTTTACAGTGTACATTTAAAATGGCAAAATCATTTATCAAGGCCAGATTGTATTCCTTCTCAGTGATATCAGGTTTGCAACGCCGCATATCCAAATGCCCACGCCAGGATGGCATCCTAATAATGCCGATGTTTCTGGCAACTTTGCAGAACATTAGCATCGTGGTGGTGAGTTCTGCACCAGAAAATGTAAAAATGTAGTTTAATTATCAGCTGGCACTATAACCTGCCAGTTTTGTGAAACTAGCAATTATTTACAACTACCATGTTTTACTGGCAAAATGAACATTAATTTTAATATTTTGAGCCGGAAAGCATTACTTCCATTCAAATGAATGCTATTTGGCTCAGAGGTTCAAACCTTTGTTGTTTGTTCAAAGGTGTCGCCTCAGGCAGAGTGATGCACTCCAGTCTACTGGAGGGGAACGTCAGCGTTTTCACACTTATCTTTTAATCACGTTTGCCTAAAACCTAATTGGAAAAATAATAGGGCCTCAATTTATTTAATGCAGATCTCAGCATAACTCAAGACACGCAGAGGTAACAATCTGTATTTGACCCATATCGCGGAACTGATTCAAATGAGAATGTTATGCAAATTAGAATACAAATAGAATTGGTTTCAAATGATCAAATTGTGTATGCTAAAATACAAAAATCATTCGTTTTAAGTTTGAATAGTGCTTCAAAAAGACAAGATAATCAGATACCTGTTGTGTGACTCGCACTTAAATCTTTTGTTGGTGTTTAAAGCCACATCACCTCCTGTGTCACAAGATTTTTGTGTTGAGAATTTGCTTGATCTAAATGGTAAGTGCTTGTAATTAATTCAGATGATTTCTTTGCAATTGCCTCATGCGTAAATTATCTCGGTTTGAGTTCTGTTGAATGCCTGCCAGGAGACGGATGGAAAGAACAAATTGAAAGCTCAAAGAAACAGAATCATTAGTGTTTGCAAGCCAGCACAGCATTGATTTCCCTCAAACATTTCAATTTGGGTTTGTTATAAACATCTAGCTGCAAGTATTAAAATTCAAAATATAGTGAACAAGACCTGTGGGCTGCATTTATAGTGCTTTTATGACCTTTTTGGAGCTTAACAGATTGATCCATCTTTAATATCATAATTATTTTTCTATCTTCCACAGAAAAATAACAGCATAAAGGCTTTGAACGACATGATGGTGAGTAAATAATGACAGGATTTTTTATGTTAGGTGTGAGTATTCCTTTTTAAAATTCCAACTGACATTTAATAGAATGTTCAGCATTTAAAATGTATTTGATGGAAATGACAACACTGCAGTATTTAAAGGGGTCCTACTATGCTTTTTCACTTTTTTTTAATTTTAGTCAGTGTGTAGTGTGTATGTTTGGGCATAAAAAAAGATCTAGAAAGTTAAAATTCTCAAAGTCCACTCCAAAGGGAGATATTTCGTAAAAAAAAAAAAATCCCTTTTCAAGAACTACAACGAACGGCTCGTTTGGACTACAGCGTTTGTTTTCCGGGCTTTGTGATATCACAAAGCGGCTCATTAGAATATCATTAAAAATAATTCCCGCCTACAGAAATTCTAATGGTTGGGGGGTGGGGTGGGGAGGGGCGAGGTTGTGGTTTGAACGCTTGGTTGAGTGAGTGCATCATACGAGACGACGAAGAAGAAGAAGAGCTACTGCAGAGTTAGTGCATCAGACGAGAAGACGAAGAAGAGCTGCTGTGCTGTAGCGTCAAAATGTCTAGAACAATTCTTACAAGTATAACACGATGTAGCTGGGCGCCGCGGACAGACGCCGAACGGCGCCGCCGTTGTGCCTACACTCATAAAAAATAAAGTATTTGAATTTTAAAGACGTGGCGCGACGCGACGCTGCGCTTCTCGTCCGGTGTGCGACTGCCTGAAACGCTGGTTTTTTTTTTTTTTTTTTTTTTTTTTTTCACCTCCGTGCCCAAACGTCTTTGTTTGGGCTTCCGAAAGCGGATTATGTCAGGAAACAGTGTTTGCAATTTATTTTTTAACTCTGTTCCTGAGCATTATAGCCCCAATTTGCTATTGTGTGCTGTGCATTTTTACTGAGGACAGCTTCCACAACATAAGGGGGAGTACAGTGCTGGATTCGCCAAAAAGCTTTTGTTGAAAGACGGAGCAAGGGGCGTGGCAGTACTGAAACACCGTCTAAGCTGTTCGCCAATCACAACCTTGGAACTTCATCAAAGCCGGAACTAATCGAGCCATTTTTTGCCAGGCTGGGGAGAAAGGTATTTTAATCATGTAAATTATGTGAAAAATAATGCATTTTTCGAAGCATGAGAGCATGGTCTAGTACACCCCCAAAACAAAATCAAGACTTTGTAAAAGAGCATAATAGGACCCCTTTAAATACTTAATTCTGATTGGTCTTTTTGGATTGGCACCTGTCATGCACATTCAACCAAACAACAACAACATGTCCTGAATGTCATGACAAAAGCAAATCATTCTATGCATTTTCAAAGCCTAAAACCTTATCCTTAATTCTTTTGGTATTGGTATACAGTAATTTCCTTTAGATAGTTGTATTATTAAACAAAGTTTCTGCATCTTAAAGTTGCCTATAAATATTCCATTTCAAAACTATTGGAACATTCATTGGTGATTAAATGTGTATTAGTCCAGTGTTTATAAATTTTTAATTATTTCAGTTATTGAGCACTTTACCTTGAGTTAGTCCTTGTGACATCCGATCCTTAGACATGTAGAATGATTTAACTTGACTAAAAGTATAAGTTCTGAAAAGCACATTAAATCTCACACCCATTGAAGTCTATTAAATAATGGATTTCATCACCAACCAGCCACTTTTTTTTCCTTACGTTCTCTCGTTTTCTCAAATGGGCTCTTGCGATCGGAAACGCAGACTCCGCAGAGTCAAGCAAACCTCTGAACCTCAGTCGGCGAGAGCAGCGGATGGGCCATGGGACGAAGCATTAAAAGACTCTTCCTGACAAGAGGAACTCTCACGTAGGCCGGCACACGATGAGTCATTCGTAGCCTCGGGCAGCTGCTCGTTTGTGGTTTGGCTGATTGAAGAGGAAAGACACGAACTAACAACTGATCTGAAATCCATCAGTAGTTCCGACCGCAATGAAATCTTTTCCAAAGTTTAGAATGGGTCTTGATGGTGAAGTTTTCCGACCTTCACATGACAGCTGACAGCTGCATAATGCACTGTCTGGACTTAATGTACATTTGAATCCTTAGGTCCCTACATTTCATAACATGCAATTAATAATTCACCCAAAGGTTAAAATTCTGTTGTAAATTTTAATTTACTTACTCTCATGCTATTCCAAACCTGGATTGTTTTTCTTTTCCCTTTGACCTCAAAAGGAGATGATTAGCAGAATAATTGCACAACAAAAGTGAAAGGCTACTAGGGTAATATGCTAAAATGGACTAGTTTGTATGTATGGAAGCCTGTTTCCGCCTCAAGATTAAAAAAAATGTATAGACCTTTTACTTGCAATTCTTATGAAAGATTGTTTTCGCCACAGAATAAAAAAAAAAGATAATTGCAACTCTTTATCTCACAATTCAGATTTTTTTTTCTCTCAGAATTACGAGATATACATTTGCAATTGCGAGTTATAAATTTAGAATTGGGGGATTTTGAGAAAAAGACTCAGAAATTCAGGAAAAATTTAGAAATTTTCATTTCATAGTTCTAAATTTTTCTCTACATTTTGCACTTCGGTTTTTTTGGTTTCTGCCTTGGAATTAAAAATAAAAAGATAATTGGGACTTTTTATCTCCTAATCTTTTTTTCTCGCAATTGCGAGTTTTAATCTGTCACATTTCTGACTTTTCTTAAAATTGCAAGTTTATAACTCACAATTCTGAGATTAAGTCTTGCAATTTTAAGTTTATATTTTTCTCATAATTTCTAGTTTATACCTCACAATTCTGATTTTCTATCTCGACATAAACTGGAAACTTGCGAGATATGGAAACAAGCTTCCATACTTATACATATTTGTTTTGTTAATCAAAATGTAATTGATTTAGTTTGAAAGTCGTCCATTCTGCCATTGCTTCAATTTGTCACTTTGTGGTCGATTATGAGACAATGCAAGGTTATAAAAATCTCAGTCTGTGTATGTTGATTATATAAAAATTGATTTATTTACAAGACAATTGTGTGACTTTGTAGCCTATTATAAAAATAAACAATTATATTGAATAGATACCTCCAGAAGGCCATTTCACAGTGTGTGAAATCAATGTTGCAACAATAAATGCATTGTGGTGACTAATTCCTTTGATTTGTATTTGGCTAAGAGGTTTTTTCGCCAGTGGGGACGGACGTCTTAATTGGAGAGGATATGGAATTGTACAGCTGTGAAGACGATGACACGGGCCTCTTCCTCTCCGGTTTGCCTGCAGGGTTCTAGAGGATTGAATTCATTTGCAAGTTGGCTGCTGCATTCATGCGGTCCTCCTGTGATGTTTCATTATGTTCTCAAACAGAAGAGCTCTTTGGTATGGAAATAACTTTTCAAATGGGAAAGAAAATCTCTCTCTTTCTGCCTCCAACACACACTATACATGCAAATGAAACATGAAACCTAAAAAACAGTGACATGTTTTTTGCTATATTTTTGGAGAAGCTTTCAGAAGTCGTGCTCAGGTGAAAGACACAGGAGACTCTCTCAAGCTGCAGCTGAAGGATTTTCCCAAGCAAACTAATTAAAGTAGTAGTAGGTCAGCAAGACACATTTGACCTGCAGTTTGAAGACAAAACTGAACACAATAATAAAAAACAAAAAAAACATAAATATTCAACATTTTGTGTTAAGTAAACCATACCATGCTGTTTTTCATGAGCCTAACAAATTGTGTGGAAGGTATTTTCTGACTGACTTAATTTAATTAAATAATAAAAATTGAAAAATAAATAAATAAATAAATACTAATACTGTCAGTACTGAAAGGTACCCGAAAGAAATGCCAAAATGAAAAATTATTTTGATTTTTAAATATGATAAAAATCTAATATTTTAGTCCATTTACTTTTTTATTTTAATTCTGACCGTTTTGCAGGGAGATTTATTAATGAAAATTAAATAGCAAATCAATTGCATTTATTTATTTAGCTGTTTACAATGTTAAATTCTTTTATTTTTAATTTTGGCACATCCTTTGTGGACACATGTCAGTAATGAAATAGTTATTGGGTTTTTGATTCCATTTATATCTTTTGATTATTGTATTTACAATTGGAAAGAAATGACTTATATTTATTGAATTTTTCATCACACAAAGCTATTATATAACTTCAGAAGACCTGCAATATTGCACATGAGTCATATAAACTACTTATGACGTCTTTTTAATTTATTTTTTGTCAATTTTCTCAACAGCCTCCATCCCTGCTCACTTTCTCTGCCAGAACATTCTGCTCCAACTCTATTGTCTTCTATGAAAGAAAGCGAAAACATGTTTGGAACGACATGAGGGTGAGTAATCGGCGAATTTATTAACTATATTAATTTAACAAACCTTCACTTCATTTGCATAGTACATGATGATTAGATTAAACCAAAATTGTGTGATGTCATAATGTATCTTAAAATCATCAAGATCTATAACGTTACCTATATCAACACCATTTTGATCTTTAAGTATATCCTCACATGTCAAGCACTTGCTATACGATATAATCCCCGTTTGATGAACGAAGATGAAACGGTGCCGTTTATCATAACGTTTCTTTCCCAGCATGCCTCCAGATCTCACACTTTCAACGGCGTACATTACAGACAGAGCCCATCTGCTGAGGTCAAACCTAGAGTCACAGCGCAGAAAGCTGATGAGAGAATAAATTTGTCCCTGTGGGAACCGCGTATGTGTGTGTGCATGAGTAGCCTATATACAGACCCTGAGGTGGGAATGCAGGTACACGATACTGCCGAGAGTCAAGATGCCCAGGAGTGAACCTAGCTCCACGGCAGTCTTATTGATGCTGTTGCCACAGAAACCAGGGTCGAAGGGCTCAAGTACACACACAAAAGCACATCTGTGTTCACCTGCACACACACACACACGCAGTCATTGTTATTCTCAGGCACTCTCGATTGTCTGCAAAAGGGTTAGTGCTTTTAAACAAGAAGCAGTTTTTTTGAAGAATCCATTTAGATTTGAAAAGAAAGAAAAAACCTGAAATGAGGGGTCAGGTTTTTGTGCCTGGCAAATACGTTTATAGCACTTGCGGTTGTGAGATAGACGATCGCTCCCCGCAGTCTAAAACAGAGGGCTGTATGTAGTGCCGGGCTGAACATGAAAGCCCTGGTGGAGAGCTCTCTAAGACTCATCCCACCCGAAGCTAAAACCGGTCTCAGATATTCCAGCTTTGAGTCCCCCATGAGCTCCTTTTCATGTTGGTGCAGCTAACTAAGAGCCTCATAACCCACAGAAGAAAGTGTTAAGCTTCCAGCGTGAGAGGGGCTGGGAAAGAAACACCTTATCAATCACGTCGCCGCTGTACCGGCTCTGGATGTAACACGCTATCAGGGGTTTAAAACTTTACAGGTCATCCAGAAACTAGAATCGCTGTAAGGTGCACTTGAGATGGCTGGAAGCTTGATTGTTTTTTGGTGTTATATTGGGCAGGTTTGTCTCCCAGTGTCCTAGGTTCACGTGAGTGCCCACAAAGAAGTCTAGAATGAAAAATAGAATAATTTTTACTGTGCATTTTTATTTGAATTCTGGCAGTCTTGCACTGAGATTGTAGCAAATTTTTATGTCAAATAATCATTGGCGTTTTGTTTTTAATTTTGACACATACTTTGTAGTCTCTTATCAATAATCAAATGATCAGGTTTCATTTTTAGCATTTCATTTTTTTTATTTTTATTTACAGCGGGACGAAATAGCAATTTAAAGCAATTTTCTTAGTCTCTTAGGTACATGAGGGCCGTTCCTTCTCTAGCCAATTTTAAATCGTCCCATAAATCTTAGCTTTATACTTTTAAACGAAATAATCTTCTCTCTTTTTATTTAAATTGCTTTCCGAATCAGTCAATTTTATTTTGGCTATTTACAGGTTGAAATAAAAACAAATAAAAATTAAATAAATATTGGATTGTATAATATATATATATCTAATATATAGATATATTACTGTATATATACCCACACACTATATATATATATATATATATGATTAGTGACCTAGAAATGTAGCATAATCTTAAATATTTCTTAATCATTTTGTCATATTTTCTCCGCCTTTTTTCTGAATTAGTCAATTTTACTTTGTTTATTTACAGGTTAAAATAAAATGAATAATAATAAAGTACTAAGGTTGGACACAACAAAAATTATTTTCCAAATCAATTGGTTTTACTTTGTTCATTTACAGGTTAAAATATAAAGAAAATCCTAGAGGTCTCAGACTTCTGGACGGTACTTGTACTTCGCTGCTGATCTGAAAGAACATACTTTTGAATAAGTTTGCATTACAGGTGGACAACAAATAGATGATGAGGGTGAATAAATAATGAGGTTTTTGAGATTTTTGGTCAACCATCCCTTTAACATCTATATTTTTCAATTATATTTCTCTGAAATATTAGCTCCTCCTCATATGTAGTGCAAGGGGTAATATTGGCATGCAAAAAAAAAAAGCATGCATGAAAATCCTTGGCATACTATATTCACCATACTATGATTTGGGACGCTATTTCTATCCTCTCATGCATGTAGGATGTAAAAAATTAGGATGCAGTGCCGGTCCAGATATCTTTTACTGCTTAATAATACACTAATAATGATTGTGAATGTGTTCTATTGTGTCCAGGTGCGGTCCTTTGGCCAGGTGGCAGGATGCGTATCTCATGCATATGAATGAGTCTGTTTAAACGGGATGAATATTTTTACCACATCGTTTTGCCTGACGGCACGCAGCTTGGATTTATTGTAAGGGAATTCTGTCTCCCCGAAAAACAACAACCGAAAACAATGCCGGAGAAAAGATGCCAATCACAACGTCCAACAGGAGTTGAGCGAGACAGAAAGAAAGATTGCAGACGGGGTTGAGTGTATTCAGGTATGTGTTTGTGTGCGTGACCCTTGAGCTCGCAGGTCTATTCGAGTCCAACCTTTTTGGCGCAAGGATAAAATTGGATCTTATTTGAATACGCCCACTGGGGAGCACAAGCCCACGTTTGCTCAGGTGTTTCATGAATGTAATTTAGTGTTTCAGAGAACATCCAACTGTGCGGAGGAGATGGCAGCCCCAGCTTAGCATGCTCGCGCCGAGGAATTGGCACCTCGTCTAAATGACACGGAAGTCTTGAATGATAGACTGATAAACAGGATGCAGGCGTTGTGTCGCTGCAAAACTCTGCTGTTTGGCAACTCGGATTTGGCAGAGCCCAATTCCAATATGTTTCTCATCTGTCTCATCTCATCTGAGCGGAGAGAGAAAAGGAGACGGGCCGGGAGAGGGAGAGATGAGGTGCAGGTGTTGAGGAATAAGATCTGAGATGAGATTCTCAAAGGTCACAACCTGTATATCAACTCCACTCGCAGATACATTGAGACACCAAGCTCAGCCACTCACCCCGGCTGCCCTTCTCTATCCGCTGGAATCCACCGCTCAGGTCAGGCGAAATGAGAATGGGAGAGTGAAATCGAGTATGTGTGTGTATGCTGGTCTTCTGAAATGAGAAGGCAAAATCCCCTCTCTTTAGTCCAATGGAAATAAATTTTTCATTTGATGATTACACAGTTTCCAAGTAGAAAGCACACAGAGTATAATTTTACCTTGCACATGGGACTATCGGGCGAGTAACCAGTGCCATATTTATTTAAAAAATGATACTATTAATATATTACTTATTAAAACCAACCAGTCTTCAATAAATAACTATAAGAATGCAGTGCCAAACTGCTTAGCACAGGTTTTTATGTACGTTTTGGATCATTAGTCATCAAATCCTCTGTAAACACCGCAAGGGTAATGGGGGTCACGGTTATGGAGGTGTAGCTTTAATTTAGTTGAGAGCTCGTTAAAATCACTCACTGTGCATTTTGATACAAAAGCAACCAAAAGGGATGAAGTTGGCTTGTTTTAACCATTCTGAAAGATTTGCTGACTAGTTGGTCAATATGAATTTTAGACCGAATTTTTAATTTTAGACGGTGATTGTGCATAATGCAGAATTAATATCAGGTTCAAATGATCAGGTTTTGATGACTGCTGAATTTATGAAGTTCTATGCAAAATAATAAAATATTATAATGAAAATAAGGATTAAACCAGGCAAAATACACCTCATAAAAGTTTGAAATAAAGAATAAAATATGAAATAACAATTATTTTATTTACTTTGAATCAGGGTTATTGCAGTTAACTAAAAACAAAATAATGTTTTGTTAAATTAAAAAATATTTTTTTGTTAAAAAATGTAAAAAAAAATTGTTTAGGAACAAAATAATTGTAAAATAATAATAATAATATAATATAAAAATTATAAAAGAAGAAAACAGTCTTGTCTATTTTATTACATAAAAAAATATTTTTTTGATTTGAAAAAGATTGATGCAATTATTTATGTTTGTTTTGACATTTGAATGTCTTTAAACTGCAATTCAGTAAGTTTCTCTCCCTGTCTTCTCAATGTTTTCAGTTTTTTTCTTTTCCTGTGGCCAATTCAATTCAACATCCAACTCATTGTGATCACAGCCACATCTCATGTTCAGAATGTTCTGCAAGCCTGCTATGTGCTGAACAAAGCAAATAACATCTCTGTGCCTCTGCTTTGTGCGTACATGCTAAGAGTTCATGTCAACATCAATACTACATACATATATCATGAGCTGACATTTACACAGCATACGTGAGTGGGCAGAACCAACGGTGTTTCATAGCTGGGGGAAATATGAGGTGTCTGACTGCTTTGCACTGCTTATTATGACCTTTGGAGGCCGGGTTCAGTCTTCTATTGCTCCAGACGACAGGTTTAGACCTGACCTTTAACCAACCTTTAGGCTTCCCATCACAAATATCGGCTGGAGCATCATCTATTTGTTGTCCACTGGTCTTTATGATGTGGCATTATCTTCTTGTAAAGAATGTCCCAATACTAAGTAATTTACATTTATGCAGTTGGCAGATGGTTTGATTCAAAGCAACATAAATTGCATTCACGCTATAGCATACATTTCTATTAAATTCACACATTGCCAGGAAAGTCTGGCTTTATTCTATTGGTCACACTCTATTTTAAGGTCCAATTCTAGCTATTAACAAACCATTAACTACGACTTTTGCCTCAATAAACTTCAAATGTGCTGCTTATTAATAGTTAGGAAGGTAGTTGTTAAGTTTAGGTATTAAGTAGTATTAGGGATGCAGAACATGAGCTTTATAAGTACTAATAAATAGCCAATATGTTAATAATAGGCATGCTTATAAGAAGCTAGTTAATTGTGAGAATTGGTCCATATACTAAAGTTGTACCATTCTATTTACATATTTTGTTGTATTTGCCCTATTACATTATAGTGTTGGTCTTCCAGATTTGCTCAAAACTATTTAGGCTAAATTTAAAATGTACAACTTTAAATTGCATATATACAATTTCCATCCATTTGGATTACATCGTTTTTAACAAGTTTAATATTTTAAAAACACAGGTTTATATACTTATCATTAATAAATACGTTTAGATTTTTCCCCCATAAAATCAAACATATGCAAATAGTTAATAATAAACTATTACATGCTTTTTTGAATTCAGAACTCTTACCTGTTTCATTTATGTATTACTGATAAATATGCATCACATTCAGATTATTAGTTTGTTAAAACTGTATAATGCAAATGGAAGGGAATCTGATATGCAATTTTATATATATATATATATGTACAGTGGTGTGAAAAAGTGTTGGCCCCCTTCCTGATTTCTTTTTTTTTTTTGTATGTTTGTCACACTTTTATGTTTCAGATCATCAAACTAATTTAAATATTAGTCAAAGATAACACAAGTAAACACAACATGCAGTTTTTAAATGAAGGTTTTTAAGGGTTTAAGGGAAAACAAAATCCAAGGGAAAACAAAATCCAAAACTACATGGCCCTGTGTGAAGAAGAGTTTGCCCCCCTGTTAAAACTGTGGTATATCACACCTGAGTTCAATTTCTCTAGTCACACCAAGGCCTGATTACTGCCACATCTGTTCGCAATCAAGAAATCTCTTAAGTAGAACCTGCCTGACAATGTGAAGTAAACCAAAAGATCCTCAAAGCTAGACATCATGCCGAGATCCAAAGATATTCAGAAACAAATGAGAAAGTAATTGAGATCTTTCAGTCTGGAAAAGTTTATAAAGCCATTTCTAAAGCTTTGGAACTCCAGCAAACCACAGTCAGAGCCATTATCCACAAAAGGAGAAAAGCTGGAACAATGGTGAACCTTCCCAGGAGTGGCCGACCAAAATTACCCCAAGAGCACAACGACGACTCATTCAAGAGGTCATATAAGAACCCAGAACAACATCTAAAGAATTGCAGGCCTCACTTGCCTCAGTTAAGGGTCAGTGTTCATGACTCCACCATAAGAAAGACTGGGCAAAAATGGTCTGCATGGCAGATTTCCAAGACGAAAACCGCTGCTGAGCACAAAGAACATAAATGCTCATCTCAGTTTTGCCAGAAAACATATTGATGATCCCCAAGACTTTTGGGAAAATACTCTGTGGACTGACCAGACAAGTTTAACTTTTTGGAAGGTGTGTGTCCCATTACTTCTGGCGTAAAAGTAACATTTGCATTTCAGAAAAAGAACATCATACCAACAGTAAAATATGGTGGTGGTAGTGTGATAGTCTGGGGCTGTTTTGCTGGAAATGGAACCATGAATTCTGCTGTTTACCAAAAAATCCTGAAGGAGAATGTCCGGCCATCTGTTCGTGACCTCAAGCTGAAGTGAATTTGGGTTCTGCAGCAGGACAATGATCAAAAATACACCAGCAAGTCCACCTCTGAATGACTCAAGAAAAACCAAATGAGGGTTTTGGAGTGGCCTAGTCAAAGTCCTGAACTGAATTCTATTGAGATGCTGTGGCATGTTCATGCTCGAAAACCCTCCAATGTGGCTGAATTACAACAATTCTGCATAGATGAGTGGACCAAAATTCCTCCACAGCGCTGTAACAGACTCATTGCAAGTTATCGCAAACGCTTGATTGCAGTTGTTGCTGCTAAGGGTGGCCCAACCAGTTATTAGGTTTAGGGGGCAAACACATTTTCACACAGGGCCATGTAGTTTTGGATTTAGTTTTCCCTTAATAATAAAAACCTTCATTTAAAAACTGCATGTTGTGTTATCTTTTACTAATATTTAAATTAGTTTGATGATCTGAAACATTAAAGTGTGACAAACATGCAAAAAAATAAGAAATCAGGAAGGGGGCGCCAACACTTTTTCACACCACTGTATGTATACAATATATATGCAATATATATATACAATTAATGGCCACGTTTTGAGTATTTTTTTAATTGAAGAGAAATGTAAAACCTACTAAAACAGCAACTAAATTTTGTTTTGTTTAATTGTTTACAAAAAATATTCAAACTAAAATATTAGACTTTTATTTTGAAGTGTGTCTTTTTATTATAGTCTTTTAGTTTATTTGACTGCTGGTTTTGACTGTTAGGGTTCATCTCCATGGCATGTTGCTTGGCTGGTGCCAAACCTTTTAGAAGCAAAATTGTTTAGAAATCTCAATCTGCCATACTGCGTTTGCTTGGGTCATTAAAAGTCAATTTAATGCTTTTAACATCCCTATATAAAAATCAACTGGGCACAGGTGAAACATCTTATCTATGATGAAATATTAGCAGTAAATATATTGTTTGCAAAACATTGAATTTTAAATATCATCAGTACAAAGATGCTTTTTAGACCAGATGGAGTAGTTCTGCATCAGCAGGGGCTAAGTAGGGCCTTGACCCCTTGGTTGTGTCCTTCTTTTATTATCCTCCCTATTTGCATCCAGGGATTGTTGTTTTATTCATTTATTAGTGCGTTTTCTAATTCTATATTGACTATAAATATTTCAACAGCAGGATGCTAAATCGTCACGACACCCTAATTTATGTTATATTTGATAAGTTGCATCCAGTTATAAGAAATGAAAACAGTTTTGCAATGTTAATCCAGAAATGTATTCTATTTTAAGAGCCAATGTCAAATTAAATGAGTTATACACCTTGCATTGTGGGTAATTGATAAACAGAAAATTGAACACAAACTGCTTAAATCATATGCAAAATCAGGCTGGAGAGTATGGTCAATATGTGAAGTTTGTCCAGAATCTTGCTGCATAAGCTGCTGAAGCAGCCAGGTGGGGCAAAGCAGCACACCAGTGTCCCGCACACCACATATGCTGATCTTTTCAGCATGGACAACCGAAAGTGAACTAATAACATACTACACCTGCAGAATGAGAGACAGCGCTGTTATGGAATCTCATATCCTAACAAACTTGTTTTGGTTCTTTCTGGTGTCACAGGGGTTTGTTTTATTTTCACTCACTCACACACACACACACACACACACACACACACACACACACATAATGGGAACTCACGCTTACTCTGAGACACTGACCTTGACCAAGAAAAAGAGCTCACTTCTACAGTTTTATTTTCCTGCTCTCCCCGAGTCTCTCATGATCATCTCCACACCTCTGGTCTCTTTCTCTCCCTCCACATCTGTCTGTTGTTTTCCTCATCCTCCTGCACAAAAACTCTGCTGTGCCCGGGTGTATTTACTCTCTGCACTGCATTTTGCATCACTGTGTAAATATGTGATGTGCCTTTACACCACTGCATTATGAAACACCATGTTTCCATGAGCATCCATAAAATGAAAAAAATATTCACTGTTATTTGTTCAGATGAACACTTAATACTAATTAAATAACCTTAAAGCATCATTTTCTGTAGCAAAAAGCATAAAAGTAGTCAATACAGCTTGTGCATTCATTTCCTTGGAAGCCTTTTAAAGTCTTTTAAGCTTTATGCAATTAAAATACCACATTTTAAGACATTATTTGTTTATAATCTGCCTGTGTGCTATAGCTCTCAAATCAAAAATTGGTATCAAGCATTAAATTTGATGTTAAGGACAGCTATGATGTCATATTTTTAGACATTTTATTATATTAAAATTATATCATTTTATTTTAGTATATTACAAATGTGTTTATTTGATGTTTTTTGTTTTATATTGACATTCTATGATGCATTTTATTTATTACAATTATTTGTCATTTTAAAGGAAGACTTCATTATCTTTAAGTTTGTTAAGTATATTACCATTTTTTATTTAGCTGTTTTATGATGTCATATTTTAAGGCATATTTTATTTTATTAAAATTATTAAATTAAGTACATTTAAATTTTTTTATTACTGTTATATTTTTATAACAGTTCTATTTTAAGGCATATTTTACTAAAATATTATTTGTAATGAATATATTATGTATCTTTTATTAAGTTTTACGTCAATGCAAGTTTTCACAATTTGAATTTGGTCTATGCACCAATTTTCCAAGTCGGACGTCAGTAACTCCATAGTTGCACTGTTTGAAAGCGCACAGGGTTTATTAATTCTATTTACGGCTGCCGCTGAAGCCTCCAGCCTTAAATAACGCATTACACAAAGCGACTTCCCCTGTGCTTATTAGAAGCGCAACCAACGCCACCAAACTGAAGCTTTGGAATATGCCACGGAATGTTGGATTTCATAAACCATGGAAATATCTTGGAGTAATGTAAATATCAATCCACATTTGTAATCATTTAGTATTAAAGTGTAGGAATATTGAAATAGCCTACACGGTTCAATTCTACCATCCTTTGTACCACAGAAGTTCTTACAAATGCACATGTTTACTATGTTTACTGTAACTTACCTCTAAAAATGCTGGGTTAAAAACAAACCAACTTGGGTTATTTGGCAACCCAGTGCTGGTTAAATATTGGACAGAACATATGCTGGGTTATGTTGACCCAGCTGGTTGGGTTAAATGTTTTTACCCAACATGCTGGGTTGTTTTGTTAGTCAACTATTGTTTAAAAATTATTATATTGCTGGCTTAAAATTTTGGCTCGAGCCCCTGCCCCTTTAATCACCGATGCTAAAGTGCCCTTTCGGTCTGGTCTATGTGCCTCCGGGGGACCCACCGGACCGTGACTGTGCCCTATAACGTAGCTTAACCTCCTGCCCCTCCGGAGGTCTGTGCACGCCACTGGTCGTCGAAATCTGAGCCGGTGAAGGGCTGCTGTTCGCAGGGGAACTGCAAACTTCAGACCGCGGCCTTTCACTTGTAGCTGAAAGATGCCGTGACTGACTCCAAAACCTGTCCAAAAACAAACAGTACTAAGATTAGAGAACATATTTTAACAACAAATTAAATTAAACTCATTATGATAACGAATAAAATCCATTTATGTTATGCAAGTCAAAAGGCGTTTCCATCATGAACGCTGCTGACGCAGCTGACTGACTCGTCCTTATGTTGCGTTGCTTAAAATAATACAATTTACAGCACAGTAAAGACTTTATAAATGAAATAAAATGTATACAAACCTTTATTTTGTGCACTAAAGTGCACCAAATCGGCGGTGATGGTGCTGAGAACCGCTCTGGTGGACTCAAAAAGCCTGTGCTCTGACTGTAACTCAGCAGCTGGGTTGTTTCGTAGGAGACAGGCTCAACCCAGCGGTTGGGTAGAAAAAAATAACCCAGCATTAAAAATGACCCAGCAGCTTAGTTACAGGAAAAACTACTCAGCACCTGGGTAAAAAATATTAAAAAATAACCCAATAACCTAACCCTAACAGGCTGAATCCAGCACTTGGGTTAAAAAAACCCCAGCATTTTTAAAATACATTATTTTGAGATAAATGTTGTAGATTCATGCTAAATTAAGTAAGAAAATCGACTTTGATTACAAGCCTTATAGAAAGTACTGTGATGATGTATCAGATGTGGTATAATTCTGTGGTACATTGCTATATACTATGGCACTCCACTTTATGATTACCATATTCATAAAGTAGAATATATTTAAATGATACCACAAGTTACTTTAAAGGTGATTTGTTTCCATGTTTTCTTTTATCTTTATGAAGGCATATTTTATTAAAATGCTATGTTCAACTGTAAGGGTGTAAAATATAGCATCATTAAATATATGTTATATATGTACATATATTTTGCTTGTTATATATATCTTAAATGTTTGTCTTGTTTAAATGTTAGAATAATTATTTTTATATTTACAGTAAAATAGTAATATTGTGAAATATTATTACTAATAAGTGTTTAATATTTTACTATGTAATTTATTCCAGTAATGACTGAAAATTCAGCTTTGCCATGACATTTTAAATGACATTTTAAAATATATGTAGCCAAGCTATGTCAAAATATACATACAAATTCACCTGACATTTTCCTGACCCTGTTTCAGGCTGCTGGTTTTCATATTAAATACTGTAGTTTATTTAATTTTGTTATATTTAATCCAATCATGGTAAATAACTATTCATGCTTCTAGCAGTGATATTACTTTCATAAGGGTGATCTGTATGAAATCTGAGTGATCAATCCGCATTGATTCATTTCTACTTTATTCTGAAATACAACTCTGAAACACCTGACACATAGGAGCCGTTGTGATTGTCAGGGAGACCTTTAATGAAAATGATCGGTATTCACATAAACACAAACACACAAATCACCAGTCGAGGCAGGCAGCCTTTAAACTCATGCCAATTTGCCTCTTACACACCAGAGATTTATTGAATCTGCAAGACTGGAAAAAAAAAAAAGAAAAGACCCAGCAGGGGTTAAAATCAATCCGCAGATTAGAATGAGCCGTAAACAGAAAGTTTAAACAGAAAAAAGTTTTCCTCGACTAAGTTTAACTCCATATAATATCACTGGAAAGTCTCCAGCTCTCAGCAGAGGCCTTTAACTCGCCGGTGACTCTGCATCTTATATCTGTAGCGACGATAAATTAGCTCTCATTTAGCATTTCACCCCAGCAGCTCTAATTCATTAGTCTACTTTCTTGATCCACAGCAATACCCACAGTTCATTATCTTCCTCTGGCTGGTCTACATTAGGCAATAGCACACTAAGGACCCAGAGCGCGGGATGGAGGAAATTGATGCTACACATATATAGCTTTTAATGGAACGACCCGTACCTGTGTCGAACACGTCGTGCTTCAGAAATAAAAGATTCCCTGGAATCAAGCAGTCCGCGGGGGTTGGGGGGGGGGGGGGGGGGGACTCGATCGATTGTAATTTACCAAGCAGAAATTGATTCGAATAATACTCAGACACTCAGGCGCATGAATTGCTTATGCACAGATTACAAAAGATGAAAATCTGTCATCCGGCCCTGCATTATCATATAAATAACCAAGAAGACACAAGCGAATATGATCAATAAAGAGAGCATGTTCTGGGGGAAAGAAAGACTTAAACGCAGGGAGAATTGCACATTGATTCTCAGTAATCATTTACAATCATATTAAATCTTCACGGAAGCAACAGGACAACTGTTAAGGCATTTGCACAGAAATTGTCTATTTGCATACGCCAAAACCATTTCTCAGATAGATCTGGATTGCAAGCGGCTCCTTGTTTCAGTCGCATCAGCGGATGCATTCAATCATCCTGAAAGGGTGTTTTAACTAGGTGATTGGATGGCCTTTCCAGGTTGTAGCGCAGGTCTGCGGAGCATGTTTACAGGGGCTGGATCCTCCTCCTCGACAGACCCTCATAAAAACCGTAATCCTTTATACTGACAGGGCATTTTGCTGCAGGCCTGACAAATATCTCCCCAATCCATAAAATGCCTGTATAGGTTTTTCCAGCTGGTACAACAAAAGAGGTCTGTAAACCTGCAGTGCTCTGGATGCAGCATTCGAACCCTTATCTTGGTGCATTGATAATCACAGCAGGGCGTGTGTGAATATTCTATTATTTCTTTGTTTGATGTTGTTGGGCCGACAGTTTAATACGATATTATGAATGAAATGGTTTGACCTGCAGAAGCAATGTGAGCAGACCCCGGCACGGAAAAGCGACAGGCGGATCGATGTTTTATCGTAAACGGCAGAAAATCCCACTGAGTAGACGCGTGGAACGCTGGGTGTTTTTGGAGCTAAATCGCATCTCCTGCGGAGAGTATTAATCAGTCTGTTTACCGGCATTGTTCATGCAGTTGATTGGGAGACAATGGGATGCAGCTCAATTTACACCTAATTACGGTTTTAATGTGTGTTATTAAATACATTGCCATGTCCCAATTAGTAGAAGCTGGGCTCATACATCACACTAATTGATATCTAGCCTGTGCTGCACTAGTGGCTGTATTGCAGGAGAATTCCCAGAGTAGCCCACATGGCCGCTCAGTGAATGTGTGAACCGAATTATTGTCATGGTTTTGTGTGTAGCACCAAAGCAAAGGGCTGCAGAGCAAAAATAATGACTTTTCTTCTTCAAACCAACACAAATATAGACAACTGTTTTCTAGCTTTAGGAAATGATGCTATATGGGGAGATACATGTGTCAATATCTTATATTTTGCTTATGTAAAACATTGTACAAGAATGTTGTTGTAATTTACATTATTATTGCAAAACAGTAACAACATGTAAAAACTGTAACAAAAAAAAAATAGAGCTACAAAATGAAGGCAGTTTTGTGTTTGTAAATTTTAGTTTAAAATGTAAAATGCACCACACAGAATTTACATAAGAAGTGAGAAACACAATAGAACATAATCAGGTGTGGCACATAAAAAATGGACTTCTGGAAATAAATTAATATAAATTCGGATAAATTACTTGTGGTATTTATTTCCAAAAATAATTGTAGAAATATTTAAATATTAGAATTATTTAACTGTCACCCCCCATTTTTTAAAATAGGCCTGCAGGTGCACTATCCAAACTTAAATTGTTGTAATGTATGAACACTTTGGAATACAGACATAAGTTTGGTCTCTTTTTAAAGAAGAAAATCAGCAGATTATCGCAAAAGTGGAATTTTTTCAAAACATTAAAGTATCAAAAGGTTATAGAAGTTTAAATTTACTGTAAATAAAATGCACTATATTTATTTTATTTTATATATAATAAATATTTTACATATCAGGTTTTACTCTAAAATTCGTATACAATTATAGCCTTATGTCTAAATAAGTTATGTTCCAAATTTGAAATTCCACCGGGTGCCATCTAAACTCCATTGATTTTTCTGTCACAAATGTCTAGATTTTTCTGTCAATATTACTTCTATCTCAACATACCACCAAATATGGAATCCTGAGACTCAGACCTTTCCAATGATATGTTTTTTTGTCAAGATTATAAAAAGTTTTGATTCCAAAAGACCGTAATACATTTTGTAATATGACACTTGACACTACCCACTAAGGGGGAGGAGACCGCCAAAAGATTTTAAAGTACTATTTCTATGGTAACGCAATGTCTGATTTCTAATCATCTTATCTTGGGCTTCTAAGCTTTCAAATGAGATATGATTTATGATGATTACTAAAAGATTTGATAGAGAAAAAAGACAACAACAAAAAGAGCTCCAAGCGGTGACAGTTAAGGGGTTTTAAAGACATTTAAAAATAATAATATAATAATATGTAGATTTTTTTGTAAGTAAATTTCAGGCAATTCATACTTTTTTACTATATAATTGATATTATACATATATACTTTTTATTTCTTTATTTTAGAAATAGCCAAAACACACTTTTATCTTGCACTTGCTTTTTTCATCTTTGTATTTAATAACTATTAACAAGTTTTACTTCTAGTTTGAATCTTTTGAACCTTTTTGAATCTTACTTCCATCACATCATCTTTAAATGGACAAAAATATGTTTAAATGCTATGTTGAATGCTACATTTTGAAATACTATAAAAAGGATTTAAAAATATTATAAAAATTGACACAATGATGACAATAAAACATCATTTTATAGACAAATTGTATTTGTCCATTGAATGATCTATTTTTAATTCAGTTTGAGATTGTTCAATGACTCTTCCTATAAAAACAATTTGTCGCATTATGTAATATTACATCTGGGCCTATTTATTGATTTTTTTCTGAAACATATAACATGCATTTAACAAGCCAGCATGTTAAACTTCCCCACGTCTGATGTGTTAATTTTTTTCTTACATTGTCACCCGCTGTTGATGTGTTAGATATTTGTTAAGGTCCCCACAGAGTGTTGATAATAGGCTCATAAATTAGCACTAACAGCCTCCATCTTCAGCCATTATGATGTCATATGACTGTGAGGGAAAAAGAGGTAAGAGAGGCCGGACGCTCTATCACCAAAGATAACACAACACGGCTGACGGACAGCTGCGAATAAAGTGCCAGTGCCACTCTAAGACCACTTCTCCCCCTGTGATTGTGTTCTCTGTTCATCACGGCAGAAGAAGATAGAGAGGGAACCAATCAATAGCCATTTCACATCTGCACCCTTGATGTGATCTTAATCAAAGGGCAGAACCTCTCTTTCACCTGTCGTTCCTTCACTGACATCAGACCATCCTCTCACGCGGTCTGCTCCACTGTTGCCATGGTTGTGTGCGCTCTTGCGGTTACTGCTGCGAAAATACAAACACGTTATATTACACAGACTAAAAACACAATCAATAATGTTAACTGCTAATGCCTCTTCATGTTCATGCACCGTAGGGCTTGAAAGGGGTAAATACCAGCAAGTAATATGGCAGATTGTCCAGGTTGAATCTCACATGTGTTTTTGCATGTTCAAACATGCTGCATTCTTGATACATGCAAGAACCAACAAAACAAACAAGCCATTCTCACTCTAAATTCTGATTGGATGTGCCTCGTTTGAGCTCACATATACAGTAAGAATATAGAGGTATAAAATAAATGAGAATAGCAGCTCAGAACTTTTGGTCTTGGAAGAAGTTCATAAGCAATGATCATGTGCATATTAAAATCTTGACTGAAGGTATATTTGTGCACCTGAATGCAGTTCAAGAAATTGCTAGAACCTTAGAGGAGACGTGAGATTTACATATGAGTCTGTTTCTCAATAAACATCTGAGGAGCAACCTCAGCAAAAGACTCATTTAATTACAACCACTGAGATATTAAACAGATCTTATTTGTAAGTTTTCTTTCCTAGATAGATCGATAGATAGATAGAACAAAACGATAGATAGATAGACAGATAGAACAAATTAACGATAGATAGAACAAATTAACGATAGATAGATAGATAGATAGATAGATAGATAGATAGATATATCGCATAAACAAATTAACGAAGATTTGATCGTAGAAAGATAGATTCGATACTAGACAAATTACGATAGAGTAGATAGATCGTAAAGACAGACAGACAGACAGACAGCAGACAGACTACCGAACGACGATCTATAGATAGATATAGATATAGATATATAGATAGATAGATAGAACAATACGATAGATAGATGATAGATAGATAGATAGATAGATAGATAGAACAAATTAACGATAGATAGATAGATAGATAGACAGACAGAACAAATTAACGATAGATAGATAGACAGACAGACAAATAGACGATAGATAGATCGTGCTAGAGCAGATATAAAAATTACCGATAGATAGTTAGATAGATATATAGATAGATAGATGATAGATAGATATATATAGATAGACATTACGATCAGATAGATAGATAGATAGATAGATATAAGAGACAGACAGACAGACAGACCGACAGACAACTCAGACAGATAGATAGACACAATATAGATATAATAATAGAACAAAACGATGATAATACATATATAGAATTTATATATAGATAGATAGATAGATAGAAAAAATTAATGATAGATAGATAGATAGATAGATAGATAGATAGATTCTAGATAGATAGATAGATAGATAGATAGATAGATAGGATAGATAGATAGATAGATAGATATAATCAGATTATAGATAGATAGATAGATAGGTAGATCGATAGATAGATCGATAGATAGATAGATAGTAGATAGATAGATAGGAACAAATTAACGATAGATAGATAGATAGATAGATAGATAGATAGCTAGATGGATAGATAGATAGATAGATAGAAATTGTTTGATAGATAGATAGATAGATAGATAACAGACAGACAGACAGACCGACAGACAGACCAGACAGACAGACAGAGAGAGACAATAGATATAACCAAACATATAGATCAACAAAAGCTGAATAGATGATAGATAGATAGAATGCAAGATAGATAGATATATAGATAGATGATAGATAGATAGATAGAACAAATTAACGATAGATAGATAGATAGATAGCTGAATATGATAGATAGATAGATAGATCGATAGATAGATAGATAGATTGATTGATAGATAGATAGATAGATCGATAGAGAGATAGATAGATAGATAGATTATAGATAGATAGATGATAGATAGATATAGATAGATGGATAGATATAGATAGATGATAGATATATAGATATATAGATAGATAGATAGAACGATAGATAGATCGATAGATCGATAGATAGATGATAATAATAGATAGATAGATAGATAGATAGATAGATAGATAGAACAAAACGATAGATAGATATATATATAGATAGATAGATAGATAGAAATAGTCAGATGATAGATAGATTAATAGATAGATAGATAGATAGATAGATAAATAGATAAATAGATTGTAGATAGATAGATAGATAGATATAGTAGATAGATAGATAGATAGATAGATGCTAGATAGATAGACAGATAGATGCTAGACAGACAGACAGACAGATAGACATAGATAATAGATAGATAGATTAGAAGATAGATAGATAGACAAAACCTAGAAGATAATGATAGATAGATAGATATATAGATAGAACAACCAATGATAGGATAGATAGATAGATAGAGCGAACAAACAATAGATAATAGATAGATAGATAATAGATATATAGATGATAGATAATGATGAACAAATTACGATCGATGATAATAGATAGATCTAAGCTAGATAGATAGATAGATAGTAATAGATAGATAGATCGATAGAACAAAACGAAGATAGATAGATAGATAGATAGATAGATTGAGAGACAAAATGATAGATAGATGATAAATAGATAGATGATAATAGATAGATAATAGAAATGATAGAACAAATTAACGATCGCTCTATCGCTAGATAGATAATAGATAGGTAAACACACGATATCTAGATAGATAGATTATCGATCGAAGATTAATAGATAATAGATAGATAGATAGATAGATAGAACAAGTAAAACGATAGATAATAGCTAGATATATCGATAGATAGATGACAGATAGACAGACATATAGATAGATAGATAGATTAGATAGATAGATAGATATATATAATAGATATAGAGATAGATAGATAGAACAACACGATAGATCGATAGATAGATAGCTAGCATAGACCAAATTTAGATAGATAGATAGATAGATAGTTAGTCAGATGATAGATAGATAGATAGTAGATAGATAGATAGACAAAACGATGATAGATAGATAGATAGATATATGAACAAATTAACGCTATATAATAGATAGATAGAATATAGATAATGATAGATAGATAGATAGAATTATAGAACAAATTAACGATAGATCATAGACAGACAGACAGACAGACAGACCAGACAGACAGACAGACATATAGATAGATAGAGATAGATAGATAGATAGATAGATAACGATATAACGATGATAGATAGATATAACGATACAACGATGATAGATAGATAGATAGATAGATGATAGATTATAGATAGAACAAATTAACGATCTATCTATGATAGATCGATAGATAGATAGATAGATATATAGATAGATAGAGACAGACAGACAGAAAGAAAGATAGATAGATAGAAATACAGATAGATAGATAGATAGATAGTAGAATATATAGAACAACTTAAATCGATAGATAGATAGATAGATAGATATATATGATTAGATAATAGATAGATCGATAGAACAAAACGATAGATATATAGATAGATAGATAGATAGATAGATGATAGATAGATAGAGAGATAGATATATAGATAGATAGATAGATAGATGATATAACACATTACCGATCGATAGCTAGATAATGAGTGATAGATAGATAGATAGATAGATAATAGAACAAATTAACGATAGATAGATAGATAGATAGATAGATTAGATATATAGATAGATAAACAAAACTATAGATAGATAGATAGATATATAGACACACCATGATTAGACAGATAGATAGATAGATAGATAGATAGATAATAAACAAAAAATAAACGAGAGATAGATAGATAGATATGATAGATAGATAATTCGATGATAGATAGCTAGAACAAATTACCGATAGATAAATAGATAGAAGATAGATAGATAGATAGATAGTGATCGATAGAACAAAAACGTAGAATAGAGATGATAGATAGATCGATATATAGAACAAAACAATGATATATATATTATATAGATAGATGTATCCATTGTAGATTATAGATAGATAGATAGATAGAACAAAACAATAGATAGATAGATAGATCGATAGAACAAACGATAGATAGATAGATAGATATATAGATAGATAGATAGATAGATCGATAGATAGATAGATTATGAACAAATTAACGATCGATAGATAGATAGATAGATAGATAGATAATAGATAGATAGATAGCTCGATAGATAGATAGATAGATATATAGATAGATAGAACAAATGATAGATAGATAGAAAGATAGATAGAAAGAAAAATGATAGATCGATATATAGATCGATTAGATAGATAAGAGGATAGTAGATATATAGATAGATAGATAGATAGAACCACAGAACGATAGATAGATAGATAGATAGAACGATAGATAGATAGATAGAGATAGATAGATAGATAGATAGATAGATATATAGATAAATAGATAGATAGATAGATAATAGATAGATAGATAGATATATAGATAGATAGATGATGGATAGATATATAGATAGATAGATAGATATATAGATATATAGATAGATAGATAGAACAAAACGATAGATAGATAGATAGATAGACATATTTATGATAGATAGATAGATAGATAAATATATAGATAGATAGATAGATAGATAGAGAAATAGTCATTTGATTGATAGATCGATAGATAGATAGATAGATAGATGATGATAGATAGACAGATAGACAGACAGAAAGATAGATAGATATCTAGATGTATAGATAATAGTAGATAGATATATCGACCAAATTACGATAGATAGATAGATAGATAGATAAAAATAGTCAGATGATAGATAGATAGATAGATAGAACAAACAATGATATAGATAGATAGATAGATAGATAGATAGATATCTAGATGAGAGAACCAAACGATAGATAGATAGATAGATAGATAGATAGATAGATAGATAGTGATAGATAGATAATAATAGATAGATAATAGAACAAACATGTGATAGATAGATAGATAGATATAGATAGATAGATAATAATATAACAAAACGAAGATATATAGATACGATAGATAGAGGAAACGAAAATAGATAATCAATAGATAGATAGATGAATAAGAGCTATATAGATAGATAGATCAGATAGATGAAATAGATAGATCTATAGCTGATAGAACAAATAACGATCGATGATAGATATAGACAGATAGATTAGATATATCTATAGATAATAGATAGACCAAAAATGATAGATAGATAGATAGATAGATAGAAAGAACAAAAGGATAGATAGAACAAAAGGATAGATAGATAGATAGATAGATAGATAGGATAGATAGATATATGATAGAACAAATTAACGATAGATAGATAGATAGATAGATAGATAGATAGATAGATAGATAGATAGATAATAGTAATAGATGTTAACGGAGGTCAGAGGGTAGGTGCTGTGCAGGTAAACCTCACTCCCCTGGTCTCAAGAGGTGCACTAGTGGCTGCAGTCTTTAGCCTCCATGCCGGAGACCCGAGTTCGTGTACCACTAGGACCCGGGAGAGAGGGGTTACAGATTGATAGATAGATAGTCTGTGCATGCATCAGTCTGTTTTTTTTTGGTGTGGCATGATAATCAATCACAGAGCTTGATTTTAATTGACCCTTAATAAATTTTGTAATCAGCATCGTGACATAAAAGTGTGCGGTGGAGAGGGTGCCCTCGACCCGACCCCAGCGCATCTGGAACTTAATCAAACGTATATTAGCACACACAGGCTCTCCAAAATCAACAGCGGAGGCTTCTCCTTTGATTCCCTAACATTGTTAGATGGGAGACAGAATAAGCCATCGACTCGTGTAGGGAGAGGCAGTTCTGCGGCCTTGCCAGCGAGACAATCCAGGCTCTTCAAAGAACTGCATTAGCTTTGAGCTTCTCCACAGCACAATGAAAGCAATTCAGGAACGCTGGTGTTAAAGGAAACAGGCTCACCTGGGACTGAGCACACGGGAGTCCGCCGTCCCCATTTCCCCGGCTAATAGCTTTTGGTATTGGAAGTTAATTCTGTGTTGGAATTAAATTATAAAGCATGTCAAAACAAATTAACATCCAACGGTGAGCAGGTGCTTTTGTTGACAGGCCGAGGGAATTTGTAATCTAGTGTAGAAGCCCTCAAATGCATTAGAATTGTGGTCCTGTGAATGACGCTAATACTCCGGGTTTGTCCTTTTCCTGTCCTCTGTGTGTACGTGTGGATGTGGTTCTCTGACCTGAAGCACAAACAAACACACGAGGACCATTACTCATTATGCATTTATGCTGCTGTTTTGACAGAGTAAATATATAGTAATTTACGGTTGCATATTTTTAATCCTAATATCTAATGTTACTATATTAATAATTAAATATTTTAAAATATATATATTTCCAAATATTATTTGTGCAAATTTATTTTCTGTGTAGAAGCAGTCTGTGTAAATGATGCATATGGCATTTTTACTCATACCCAGGCTTGCGTAGTCAGACTTCTGAAGTGCAGAATAAAGTCTGGTCCTCACTGCAGTTTATTCTGGGTTTAGTCTTCCTCTGCTGAAGGACTGGCATAACAGCTTGCAGCTATTGATTAAGCCTGTGGGACAGCAAGAACAGATTAAGGCTTAACGTTTTCCATTCAATGAACCAGACCTTCCAATGGCTCCTGTCTAATATAGATTTATTATTCGCAATAAGAGATGAGCTGGTGCTTCCTCTCCTGATGAAAAGTAATTCAGCTATTTAAAGGAACTGTTCACCCAAAAAGAAAGTCGTCATTATTTACTTTCTTAGTGGCACATAAAAGTAAAATAAAGATTTTTTTACACAGCTGTTTCCAGACAGACAGTTAGAACAATAGATATGGATAGACAGGCAGACAGAAGTTAGAACATAGATATGGATAAACAGACAGACAGATAGACAGACAGACATACAGACAGACAGAACAATCTAAATGAACTGACAAATGTTATAATAATCAACTGAAGATAGACAGACAAACAGACAGACAGACAGACAGTTGGAACAATACATATGGATAGACAGACAGACAGACTGACAGACAGACAGTTAGAACAATAGATAGACAGACAGACGGATAGATAGACAGTTAGAATGATAGATAGAGAGAGAGAGTCAGACAGAAGTTAGAACAATAGATATGGATAAACAGACAGACAGACAAACAGACAGACGACAGACAGACAGACAAACAAATGACAGACAGACGACGACAGTTGAACATAGTTGGATAGACAGATAACAACGACAGACAGTTAGAACAATAGATAGACAGACAGAGAGACAGTTAACAATAGATATGGACAGACAGACATACAGACAGACATACATACAGACAGACAGACAGACACAGTTAGAACATACATATGGAATAGACAGTAACAACAGACCGAGTTAAACAATAGATAATAGACAACAGACAGTTTAAACAATATATATGGACCGACAGACAGACCAGACAGACAGACAGACAGATAGATAGACAGATAGATAGATAGCTAGATAGATATATAGATAGATAGTATATAGATAGATAGATTAGACAGACAGACAGACAGACACACAGTTAGAATGCCGACAACAGACAGACAGACAGATCGTTAAAACGATAGATAGGTATACTAGACAGACAGACAGACGTTTGAACAATAGATATTGCTAGACAGATAGACAAACGACAGACAGAGAACATAGATATATCGGACCGGACAGACAAGAGACAGTGTAACAATAGATAGACAGACAGACAGACAGTTTGAACAATAGATATGGATAGACAGATAGACAAACAGACAGACAGTTAGAACAATAGATAGATAGACAGACAGACAATCGACGACAACAGTGACAATAGATATGGACCGACAGACGCACTGACAGACAGACCGACGACAGACAGTTTGAACACTATATAGGATAGCCAGATAACAAACAGACAACAGTAGAACAATAGAGAACAACGAGAGACAGTTAACAATAGATATGGACAGACAGACATACAGACAGACATACAGACATACAGACAGACAGACAGTTAGAACAATACATATGGATAGACAGATAGACAAACAGACAGACAGTTAGAACAATAGATAGATAGACAGACAGACAGACAGTTAACAATAGATATGGACCGACAGACAGACAGACAGACAGATGATAGACGATAGATAGACAGACATATAGATAGATAGATATATAGATAGATAGATAGATAGATAGATAGATAATATATAGAAGATATGAAATGAGAGAAAGAAAGTCAGAGGGTTTGAGGGTGTGGGTGAAAAAGTACTAGACTGTTTTTGAAGGAAGTATCCAAACTCTTGAAGGAGCCAGAGGGCTAAAGATGCTCTCTCTCGCTCATTACTCACCAATAATCTACTCTGGCTCTCTGATGAAGGTCACAGCGAGTCCTCTCCTCCATATCATATCCTCCGTGTCGGAGTCTGAAGCTCTGCATGCATACTAAACACAGTCTCACTTAAAGAGGGGGTACGGAGGGGGGGGCTGGGGTCACGAGGTCACTATTTGCTCTTTAATTATGCCAACAAAAAAGGCTGATGGTGGAAGGTAAATATAGTCTAATGAAGCTTGGCAGACAGGAAGTAACTATCAGCCTGATGGAATCCGCTCTTTGTGGCTCATCACTGTTGGATGAATTTAAGAGGACTAATGAGGATGATTAGGAGAGAAAATAATCAGGGAAGGTTTGGAATGAACTGATAGCAAAGTGAGTAAGGATACCTTTTCTTTTGTACTAGTTTCTCCTTCAACTTACCTATTTGTCCAAAAAGGGGAAATCATTTGTGGATATAGTATACATGTATTTACAGCAGCATCCAAAAATCTGAGCATGAAATGCTGCTATTTTGCTTTTTTCCAATTTAATAATGTTTATTTTTTTATATTGGTGCAACATTTTGAGTGAAAAGTAGAATTTGATTAATATGGATTTCAAATGATTTGAGAATTAGTTTTTAACACAATTTGACAGTATTTTAAAGCACACCTAATGCTTCAGTGGGAAAAAAATTCTAATATGTATTAAGCTATGCAATAAAAGAAAATTAATTAAAAAAGGAGTAAAATAAAGTAAATAAAATTTTGATTTAAAAATAATGAATGATATGTACATATACATACATTTTTATAATTTTAAGTCATGTTTAAAATCCCACATTTTCAATGCAGTCTCAGATTTTTGAACCCAGCTGAATATAAGCCGGAATACATTTGCCTTCTCACTCTAAGCTGTGAATCTATACAGTATGCCATGGCACATCTCAGGGGTCAGAGTTCAAACATGCAGCAAGAGACACGAAGGCATTTACATACATGTTATCATTTAGCTAACATTCAGTCAAACTCTGTACAAGGCAAGAAAGTGTTTTAAGGGATAATTCAACCAAAACTAGCTATTCTGAATATATAACTCACCCTCACATGAACCTGTATTTTTTCTTATACATTTTACAAAACTTTTACCTTAAAGGAACAGTTCACCCAAAAATGAAAATTTGCTCAAATTTACTCACCCTCAGGCCATCCAAGATGCAGATGAGTTTGTTTCTTCATCAGAACAGATGTGGAGAAATTCAGCATTACATCAGTTGCTCACCAATGGATCCTCTGCAGTGAATGGGTGCCGTCAGAATGAGAGTCCAAACAGCTGATAAAGACATCACAATAATCCACACCACTCCAGTCCATCAGTTAACATCTTGTGAAGTGAAAATCTGCATGTTTGTAAGAAACAAATCCAGCATTAAGACATTTTTAATTTTAAACTGTCGCTTCTGGCAATCCATAATATTGCTTTCTCCAGTCTTCCATCTTAAACATAAAGAATGATCAATGTAAACAATTGTTGCATCAAGAAATATATGGCCAAAATGTAGGCTGTTAGGAATTGCAATATAGCAACTTAGTGCAATAATCTAAATAGGATATATATATTTTATTTCTCCCAAGAAAAATGTTGAAAAAAAGTATTTATAATATATATATATATATATATAAAACAAATAGCAAGGTTATCGACATGGAATATAACCAAAATGATATCAACTCTCTTGAGCTATGCAAAAGCAACCTTTGAGCAACTTACCTCTGAGTTGAAAGAGCACCAACAGTAGAGGACAGAAGTCAGTAGAATGCAGTGAAATTGTAAAGGTGTGACAGTCTCTCACCTGCTTCTTTCTTATTTTCTTTCAACCACAGCCGCACCGCGAGTGGGATTTATCGAGCCTCTGCATGGATCAAAATTCTCCTGAGAGAGAGGAGCCATTACGGTGACAGTGTGTGAGCTGCTTTTGACTGATCCATTAAGGTTTGAACTCACACCATGATATGAGTTTTAATGAGACCGGTTCCATGTCAGGGTCTGGGCCTCCCAGCAAAAGCACCTAGGCGAGAATGAAAAAGGAAAGACAAAGCGTTAGAGGCAGAGAAGTTCACCTATGCAAATTCAACCGGTATGTCTGAATCGAAAAGCACAACCTCCATAATATCCAAAGTCTGACATCCAACTCTCAAACCGTTCCATGTTTGTCTGAGAATTTTCTCGTCTTAAATTCAGTTCTGACAATATTTCCATTTAATTCCACATTCTCCATCTCCAGCTGGCAGAAGTGCAATAAATGACAGAAAGCCTTCACATAGTCACATTACACTTTATCTTCAAAGTGCCGATGAGAGCCCAGATGGAAGAGATCTTGTATTTTGATTGAAATCATCTCATCTCGGCCCATCTGTTTGCTTCCAAGCCTCAACCTCCAGCATGTGTTGCCTTATGCTAGAAGGAAACTCAAAAGATTGTTGCTAAATAGTTCAGACTTCATGTTTTGCCAAATTTGAATATTTAAACTGACTCATCACGGTTACATTTGGGAACCTAAGAATCAAAACACATCCATAGCTTGTGTCCAGGTTGTTGTTGATCAAGAACTTGGGTGTCATCTCCATGGACACTCTCGGATGGAAGCCCATCGAGTCATCTGCAGTGAGAACTTAGCTGTCTCACCCTCTCCCACTAACCAGCTGTCTAACCAACAGCGGGAAGCCAGAACGTTTTGCTTTGCTTTTTTTTTTTTTTGCAGTGCTCTACATGAAGCTTTTAGATGGAAACTTTGTCCCTAAAGAAAAGGCCAGGAAATGAGAATTGTGTTCCTGAATAAACTGGGGTATAGCCTTTGCAAATATCAGCAGGGTGAAAACATACTCTTTCACTCCAAGCAATCCATTTCAGTAGCTTGGATCTCTGGTTTTGATGGCGGTAGGGAATGTTTCAAAGCCTCAAGAAAAACAACTAACATGGGGGCCACAAATGTGTGTGGAAGTCCATTCGGACTGCTATTTTAATGCCCTTGACCACTGTTTTTTACCAACTGCTGTCTGGTACACCTGCCCGCTGCTCTGCCAGTCTGTTTGGCAGCTTTTCCAATTGTTTACATGCATGCAAATGAGGTTTTTATGCATGCTTAATAACCTTTTGTCCACTCATAATCATATGACATCAAAAACTGTCATCTAAGCGTGAAGAAACAATTCACTTACATCAACTTCAAGACTTATTTTGCGCCGTGTCTTCTTTGGAACTGACTGACGATTATAGGAATTATTTATTTATTGGGACTTTTATATTTTTATAGTAGACATTTATGGTTGCCAAGCTTATAACGAACTCAACTGATGTAAGCTTATGTGCCAATCTGAGCTATTTTAGAAAGACTTTGAACATAGTTCATTGCATTAGAATTTAGGTAGTTAAAACTTTTACCACTTTTGATGAGAGTAGGGAATGTTTCAAAGCCTCAAGAAAAAATTGACATGGGGGCCACAATTGTGTGTGGAAGTCCATTCTAGGTCCCATCTGACTGCTATTTTAATGCTCTTGACCACTGTTTTTTTTACTAACTGCTGCCTAAGTACACCTGTCCGCTGCACAGCCAGTCTGTTTGGGAGCTTTTCCAAATTTTTACATGCATGCAAATGAGTTTTTATGCATCCTAAATATCCTATTGTCCACTCATAATCACATGACATCAATAACTGTCCTCTAAAGCTTGAGGAAACCATTAACTTACATCAACTTCAAGACTGTTATTTTGCACTGTGTCTTCTTTGGAACTGGGATGAATATTGGAAGGATTTTTTTAATCTGACTTTTTATTTTTCTAGTAGACATTTATGGTTGCCATGCATATTCCGAATTCAACCGAAATGAGGTTATGTGCCAATTTGAGCTATTTTACAATGGCGTTGAACATGGTTCATTGAATGAAAATTTACTTAGAACTGTATTTATTTTATTTTATTTGAGAACATTTTTGGACTTTTGATGGCAGTAGGGAGCATTTCAAAGCCTCAAGACAAAAAAAATCACACGGGGGCCACAATTGTTTGTGGAAGACCATCCAGGTCTTTGTAAAGGTCCCATCCAACTGCTCTTGACCACTGTTTGTACCCACTGCCAAATTTTGAATTGTATAAATGCATGCAAATTGTTTTTTATGCCTCCTAAATAACCTATTGTCCACTCATAATCACTTGACATCAATAACTGTCATCTAAAGCTTGAGTAAACAACTCACTTGCATCAACTTCAAGACTGTTATTTGTGTCTTCTTTGAAACTGCGATGAGTATCAGAATTATTTATTTATTGGGACTTTTATAGCTTTTCTGGCAGTCTTTATTAGGTTCATCAAATTTCTCAGGAGAATCTCACCCTGAGAGACACAGTGTTACTGATATTCGCACTCATCCATCATTGTGGCTTGACAACGCGAAAACACAGAGACCTTGAAAGTAATTACTCAATAATGTAGTTACAGCTGCCTAATGTGAGGGACTCAAAACCGGAGGACTATGCCATGCTCAGGGCGCTTCTGATGAAGGTTTTAATCACAGACGATGGAAGCGGTGCTCGCAGACTGACCTGCCTTTGGGGTCGTCAAACATTAGACGGGATGGAGTGTCTCTCTATATTGTCATATGAGGTGAGTGGCAGCACATTGGAAATGACGGGCATCCCTCCCAGTCCCTTTAGACATGACCCCACTCCTACAATGGTCAGCCCTGGTAAATGTATGGCGTGGGTGGCTGGAGCACAAAGGTCTGTTTAATTCTGTATGGATCGCTTGGTCCTGCCAATGAATGACAAGTTGGTGTCCTTAAATGCCAAGTATCTATAAGTGGGTTGAGCATATCACAAATAAACAACTTCATGTTGTGGACAAAGACATGTGAAAGTGTGAATGATTGAATGGGGAAGTAAGGAAGCTTAATGTCAGTTCATAATGCATATTTGATTTAGGAGTTACAATTTTAATTTAGCCACATGCCTATGATTAATTACCCCACACACCCACCTCGAAAATGAATTAAACATCCTATGAATTAATAAATGTGATGTGCAATAAAGACAACATAATTCAGTAGGCAAAACTTTAGAAATCCCATTAATAAACAATTCTTATACTTCTTAACTGAAGAAGATAGAATGCAAAATCACTGTCAACATTTTTTTTGATATCGTTCAATGATACCATTGCTTACTTTACATTCAGTGCAAGACTATTTGAAATTTCACAACTTCACAAGCAATAAAACCCACTTATAACTGTGGAAAAATATCTGTATTGAAAGGCCTTGAGTTTATTGCTTTTTTAATATGACAACAATATGATAAACTACACTAATGTTCAATAAATCCTGACATATATTACTGACAATATAGTTCATTAGAACTAGAACATTAGAGTTTATGGTTGCCAAGCAACTTCAACTTTTGTGTGCCAACTGTAGCCTATCTATTTTACAACAGCTTTGAACATGGTTCACTAAATAACAATTTAGAGTCAGAACTATTAACTTTTTTGGGGGGTGAAATTATAAAACTCTATTTGTATATTTGAAGATTTTATTTGCAAAAGCAGATAACTCCGCTTTTAACAATTTTCAAAAATCATGTTTTTTCATTGTTCATTCCAATTAATCTCAATCAAACTGCAGTTGGGTTATTCTGATTAAAAAAATGCAGCTAACTAACAAAATAGAACAATAAAAACATGATAAAATAAAAAAAAACATGTTTTTTTGAAAATTAAAAAACGGAGTTATCTGTTTTTGCAAATAAACTCTTCATTTCTTAAAAACTGCACTTTAATAGAGTTTATAAAACCGATAAGCACAGTGAAACCTCAAGTGGCTTGCTTTAAAAAAAATGGCAAAAATATGATAGAAAGCACTACTGTCAGTGTTGCCAAGTCCGAAGCAACCCTAAAAACATGATATTTAGTCCCTGAAATGCTAATTTTACTGGGGAACCCCACCCAAAAAACGTGTTTTTTACTCCCCAGAACACTATATTTACTGGGGGACCCCCTCGAAACACTATTGGGCTAGTTCACGATCCGGGCAGGACTCCGCTTCATCCACGGTGAAAGTTGTTGTATTTCCTCAGCGACCTGCACAGATCAGCTCTAGGCATGACGAAGCGGATATCGTCCTCTTTTGGAAGACCAAACAAAGTAGTTTCGCTTTCACAACGAAGCACACAGCATCTTCAGGACATGGCTGCAGCGTCAACAATACTACAGCGAGAATAAAAGTTCTGCCTTCTTTCTTTGTATGAACATTTGGGCGCCATTATGCAAAGCTTCCCACACAGTGAGGTAGACATGTGGGGGCGTGTTAGAACGAGCTGTTTTAGGTAGGCGTGGCTGACTCTGAACTTTTATAAAGAATATCTCTTTGGATTTGAGACTTTAGTCTTTGCAACTTTACAGATCTTCTTTATGCACCAAGAGCTTGTAACACTCCAAAGAGAAAGGAAAAATTGAAAGCGCATCATATGACCCCTTTAACACTGTTGCCGCGGGTTGAAGCGACCCTCAAACATGATATTTAGCCCCTGAAATGCTAATTTTATGGGGAACCCAACCAAAAAAACGTGTTTTTAACCCCAGAACACTATATTTACTGGGGGACCCCCTCGATTGGGCGGGTTTTGTTGTGAAAACCTGGCAACCCTGACTACTGTTCAAAATGTTTTACATTTTTCATTGATGATAATCAAAGTTCTTGAAAAAGAATGAATGAAACATGACATTTTATAGTAGAAAACTGGAAGAGTAATTTATTGTAAAACATAAGCTACTCTTTGTTTTACTTACAACTTCAACAAAATCATTTTTACAGTGCATGCACATCCTCAAAGCTGCGAGACATGATCACAAAGCCATACAACTCTTACTTTAATTTATAAAGCCAGAACTTTCCTTTTTAATTAGAATATTTACCTTTAAGCTTAAATTTCTTATATGAAAGACCGAACGTGTCGCTTAATCATCAAACCAGTTTGATTGTATTCTGTACATTAGGATAAATCAATTGCAGAAAGGAAGGAAGGATGAAGACATATAGGGATTTTAAAATGCAATGCTGGCATTGCAATAACTCACTAAAGTTCAGTGGCGCTGCGGTTCAGCTTTAGGACCCGGGGAAGCAGAGCGCAGTGACAGCGCGCGGAGGAGAGATCTGTATGCTTTACCGCGTACGCACCGCATCAGCAGCGCGTGAGAACGCGGCTAAAGACACTATCCACCGGTACACTCCGGTGCTCGTCTCGCTTCTTTTTCTGTGTGGCTGAACTGCCGTAAACTAAAGCTCACCTTCGTTTCCCAGCGCATCTAAATTTCCAGGTGTTGACCATCCATTGGAAAGTTACGCACGGCTCATTGGAGAGATGGAAGAGTAGTGTGACTTCTGTTCTTGGAATTATCAAGCATCATCTGTGATCAGGAAAGTGGGTAAGAGATTCTCTTTGCATAAATGCGTTTTGTGCACTGAAAGCTTTCAGTCAGCTTGCATAATTTCTTGCTTTTGGATATGGTTTTTCAATAGAAGTTTAATGCAAAGTGTCTAATTCAGCCTGAAGGGCTTTGTGCATGGGGGAACTTTCTATTGGATATGTATTACATGCAACAGAGAGACATTCTGGGCTAAATTTAGTTAAGAATTAAAGATGAAGATGCTCTCATGTGTTAGACTTTATTGTATGTATCAGCCTTAAGAAAGATGCGGATAATTTCATGCTGCATTTAAGACAAGTACACTGCATTGAAAGTGAAAAAGTCTAGTTAGCCTACCTTAAAGAGCTTTTCTGCCTGATCTCACTTTTCTCCTAATGTCCTAATGTAGTCAGATTGATTGGATTTGTTGGACTTGGAATATATGAATATAAGCAGTTGGTTTAGATGTGCTTTTTATATGATTGTACATAGGATGAACTGAACCACTTCTATGCATGATACAGGTATAGATAATTTGCCAGATCACCATAGCTACAGATCATATAGCATAATACAAGCTTTTTAAACTTTACATGCAATAATTTGATTAGAGAGACAGTTGGGATTTCAGTCCATTTGAAAGTCTAATTGCTTCTGCAGAGAAAGTGGACTATAGACTCTTGGCCCTGAGATCAGAATTTTGCTTAGACTTGCCTTGAGCAGAATGGTGGACTGCTGAAACAGCGTGCAATCACACAGCTTATTGGCGATCAGCCTTTTAACCCACATGCTCTGTAATTTTTCAGATCTTTTCCTCTAAACTAATTAAACCCCAGCAGACAGACATTATTAAAGCTTAAGCCTGCTATTTCACCACAGAATAGCCATGCACTTTTCAAAATAGCCACTGTTATGAATGACAGCTTTTGTTCAATTTGATCTCTTTAAGAACACATTATAACATCCATTTAAAAATTCAATGCATTTGTGGTCTCTGTGACACCAACCAAGAGTGTAGCGTTGGCATAGGGTTTTTAAATTAGGTTTCAAATCACTTATCATAAAATTAGTGGTGTTAAACTGATATATAAATATTACGTAAAAAAAAAAGAAGCTATTTAAAGGGGTCCGGATCTCTCAGACCACTCGTGTCTTGAGCTCATGAAATTGGGAGCTGACTCTGGTGCTGAAAGCATGCATGTGTTTAGCCCATTCAGAGAAATTTCCAATATATTAATTCCTGTTTTGAGGTTGAAATTTTGCTCCTTGTTAAATTCCAAGGTAGCCATCTGATACATCAGTCTATTTTTGAGCTATTAAAAGGGGCTTGGTGTCTGTAAAACCCCAGACAGAGCATGAGAACATTCCTCGGTGTGTGGAAGTGAGAGCTGTCCCCTGCTGAAAGTTTCAAAGAAGAGCCAGGTGTGCTTGGAATACATAAATTTATTTTTAATGGGTAACGTCCTTCATAAATGTATGAAATGGAGAATACCTCCATGAATTAATCATTGGTCTCAACGTGTCATGTTTGTTTAATCCAGTGATTGTAAAATAGTCTTTTGTACTGCGCTATGCCCAAGAGAAATCAACCCAGTGCGGTCTTTCAATAAAGCTGAAAATATTTCAAATGACAAAAAGCATGACCCGCTACAGTTCATTGTATATGTAATCAAGCCTTAATTAAAATCGATGGCGAAGAGACGTTGAGCTTTGCCTTTGTGACTCTTTTCTAATCACAGCGAATGAAAGGCATCTTCATCAGAGATCAACATTTCATTTTCTTTGTGAGAGTATGAAACAATTCATGCTTTGAGGGAAAAAAATAGTGGAACAGATGCCTCCAAAGTGATTGTATAGCCTCTCATGACATTTGCATGTGTGAACCATGCAAGACATACGGTCTCTAAGGTATTTGGGCTGTCAAATTTGATCTCATTTAGCATTGTTATCCAGCCAGGTGCTGTAATTTAAAATTCAACGTTCCAGCACACTCTTCATTTGATGATAAAGTACTTTTTGGTGCCCTTTTTTGGTGCCTCTCTAGGGGTCTTTTGGCAGCCCAGTAAAGTGTGACTGGTTTTAAGTCCTATGAATTATATTACTCATGGGTTTCGATTAAATACTGAATTTGAGGGTTCTGAAGGAAGCAGGTGGACCAGTGGTCTGTTAAATACTCTATTTCTTACTTGTGTCTGGGCTCTTTAGGTGACTGGACCCATGCGCGACCTCCATAACGTCATGTGATTCACCTCAGTGAGTTCTTCCCTGGCATGCCAATTTCTAGACAGCGTTGCTCGATGGACAGTTCTGGACCAGAGCCAAAGTCGCTAGATTGCCATCTCGTCTTTTATCTCATTTCTCTTCTTTCCACTGTGTGTTCGTCCACAGGAGGTCTGAGAGGAAATGCGTGACGGAACAGACTTTGCTTGGCTGGTGGTGTTTGGAAATATAATTTTGTAATCTGACATACACTACGCAGCCAAAACGATGTGGCTACCCCCTTGTAATTGTACAATTTTGTGTAGGCCCTTTAATTCTAGATAAATCTTAAGGCTACAGCATACAGTAGACACTTTGGTGTAATTATAATGGTGTTTTTCCAATTTAGAGCTCATGTCTCTTATATTATTGGCCATTTTGAGATTTTTTATGCATTTTCAGTATTTTTTGTACAAGCTATCCTTGAATTTTGTAATGCACACTAACATCAAAACATTTGCAGTTGGAAAGATTTTTTAATGTTTTAAAAAGAAGTCTGCTATACAGTAAAAACAGTCAAATTGTAAAATATTCTTTTATTTATTAAAATATAAATGTTTTCTAATGTAATATATTTTAAAATTGTATCTATTTCTGTGATGGCAAAGCATTATTACTCTAGTCTTCAGTGTCACATGCTCTTTTAGAAATCAATATAATATACTGCTTTGATGCTCAAGAAACATTTCTTATTATCAATGTTGAAAACAGATGTGCTGCTTTATATTTTTGCAGAAACCGTGAAACATTTTGGGGGATTCTTTGATGAATAGAAAGTTCAAAAGAACATCATTTATTTGAAATATATATGTTTTTGTAACATTATAAATATATTTACTGCCAGTAATTTTGTAATTTTTCATATCTAATCAAACCCCAACAGACATTATATCTTTAGCCTGCTGTTTTAGCCATGTGCTTTTCAGAATAATGACTGTTGTGTATGAAAATCTTGTTGTTTGAGTTTTTGGTCAGTTTGAACTCTTCAAGAACACATTATAACAAATCCATTTGAAAATTCAGTGCAGTTTTGGTCTCTGTGACACCAACCAGTAGTAAAATCATTGACATAGGGTGTTTTAAATTGGGTTTCTTATCACTTATTATAAATTTAGGGGTGTAAACTGATTTTGCTAAAAAGTTAAGCGACTGCTGTAGTGGAAAGAAATGCCAAATTGGATAGATGCTCAATGCAAAACACCAAGTCGATAAAGAAATTAGTCTGCAGATTTTTAGTTAATTTCCAAAATGATTTCATTTTCTGTAGATTTAAATGAGTGAATGGTAGCAATACAGATAAAAGATGCAAAGTTGTTGCACGTGGTACTCGAAAAGTAATTTGTTGCGTTTTGTGTGAAAATGGCTAATTATAGATAATTGTGTGCCTTCAACTCTGTTAATATGAAGCAACACTTCGGGGACCTTTCTTCAATGACAGTGTCCATAAGGAAGTGATTTACTCTTTGCATGCACAGATTCTTTGGGTAAAACCATATTAACCTCTGATGGACGAAAACTGCCAATTTGAAGCTTATCTCAAGTCCGTAGCATGTGGTTTATGCCCATAAGTAGTTTCTCCAGTGCTGGTCAGGGACTGTGTTTGGGGATCAGGGGCTGGAAAGCAAGAGGTAGTTCTTGAGCGAATGAGTGTGAATATGAATTGTATCATCATTCTACACCTGTCTGTGCTTGCATACCACACCCACTCGGCCACAATGCCCCTTGCCACTTCTGATCCGTCTCTGTTGCCCTTTTCGCGTACAATCCAAAGAGGAACGCAACTCCAGTCCTCACAGCAAATCTAAAGCTTATCACAGAAATTGGATTTTAGCCTGCGTGCTGCAGCTGGGGGGGTGTGCTGATACGGTCTGGCCTGGACCATGGGGGTTAAATATCATACAGTGTCTAAGGATTTAGAATTGGAAATGGAAATTTTGCAATTCCACAAAAGCGGTGCACACTGTATGGTCTGTTCTCAGGAAATGACTGGTTATCAGTGGACTTATCGTTGAACAACCGCAGACCTGAATAGCCCATGGCTGTTAATAAATCTCGCTCTCTCTTTCACCCCTCTTCACTCGCCCTCTGTCTTTGGGGAATTGTGGAGATAGATTATTTGTTGCGCATGTGGATGTGATCAGATGTCCTCTGGGTAGGTTTGCTTGAATTGTTTCCTGTCTTGTACCGCTGTCCGCAGGAAACCCCGTGTGCGTGACAGATGTCAGAGACCCGGTTTCGTGACCCCTGTGTAAGTGTGTAATCTGGTGGGAAGACCTGACAGATCGTAGCCCTCACCTTGATGCAGAGAAGAGGCACACGTTCTATCAAGACCTTAAACAAGCAAACAGAATGTTAATGTTCATTGTGGCCAGGTAGCCTAGCTGTAGTTATAATAAAGTACAGACTACACATTCTTCTACTTTAGGCAGAATTTGCAGTGTCCCAGACAGGGTTGGGTATCGAAATGTCACCGGTCCCTATGTAACCGGTATGTACTTGAACCGAATCAGAACGCAGATTTCGGTGCCTCATTTCAGTGCAACTTAAATGCTTGAGCGATCGATTGAAATATTTGTTCTCCGAAATGGACGTAAGGATCACCGGCACCGCACGTCAAAAATAATTTCTCGACCGAGAAAATTCACGAATGCTAGTCGGAAAGCTCTAATAATACAAATCCAACGCATCTTTGTAGTAACACGAGTGTCCATGTTGTTTTCACATTCCGACTTAAAAGCACAACTCGGGAAATGAGAGCATCCGAGGAGCATGTGAATGCAGCAATTACACTTGCTCTGATGGCAGCAGGTAGATACCGTTAGCTAGCTAAGCATTCTTAAATTAAAATGCTTAAAGCTAAACTTCCATTGTAATGACTTGCAATGAGAAGCGTTCTAAACCAGTTGTCCAACAAAAGAGAACACTATAACGTGTCAACACATCCTTCATAAGCTGCTAATATTCTGATTTGCTGCTCAAGAAACATTTCTTATTTTTATATGTGTTAATAATGCTTAACTGCTTAATATTTTCATGCAACAGCATTTACTTTTTGCAACATTATAAATGTCACGTTATTATTTATTTACTGTCACTTTTGAACAATTCAATGCATCGTTGCAAAATAAAAATATAAATGAAAGTCTCTAATGCTCAGCAAAGCTGCATTTATTTGATAAAAAACAGTTGAAAACAAAAATATTGTGAAAAATTATTACATTTAAGATAACTGTTTTCAATATTAATATTTTAAAATGTAATTTATTCCAGTGATGCACAGCTGTATTGTTTTCATCATCATTACTCCAGTCATCACAGTCACATGATCCTTCAGAAATCATTCTAATATACAGATTTTCTTAGCAGAAATTAAAATTTTTGAATGTCACATTATGAAATGAAATGCAATTAGTTGTTGTTAATACATACAAATTAATAATTAATTCATTGGAATTAATTTAACAAATTCTCATTATGTCTTTCATAGTTAATAAAAATCTTCAGCACATATCGTATGAAATCTCTAAGTTGATATATCTAAGTCATTATCCGCTTGTAGTTTATCGTAGCCCTTAGCGCGCCCCACAGCATCACCGTGAGGGATGTGACTGCAAAGTCATCACACTAAGCACTGAGAATATCATAACAGCATCAGCGGACACCCTACAAACACCAACGATTCTTAAAAAGAAGTCCCCGTTTTTTCATTTGTATCCTCAGCCATGTGGTGTTTCATAATTTAGCAGGTTTTAATGTCATAAAACAGCTTGGGGCTCAGCGGGGGGTTGGGGAGATAATTGGGGTGTTTTTCATCTTCACTGGTTCTTAAATGTGCTTTTTAAGTCAGGACTTTCCTGTGGCCCATGTGAAGTACAGCCAGCGCTTCTCATCTCGGTCTCTGGAGGGGTAGGTGGGTGGGGAGGGAGGGGGTCTTTTCAAATGGTCACTTCAGTAGGTGCTTTTCTCTTTCTACAGTCAGGCACGAATTGAAAGAAGCCACTCTTCTTTCAGTGACGTCTCTCATTCTGTCAGGCATTAAAAATGTCAGTTTTACCATAAAAATGGAGATTATTGTAATGCAGTTCACTGTGCCATTACAGACTAGTTGTGCATGATGATGTTGAATGTTTTGAATGTGCTTATAATTGCAAATTTTTCCTCAACTGTTTGTTTGCGCCTCCTGTAAAATTAGATGTTGTTCAGAGTAGTTTTAATGCATTGTTTTGTGTTTGCTAGGCAGTTTCTTTGCAGGCCCACCTCCAAGTTTCTATGTTGACTTGGAAATTTATTAAACTTATTCACCTGTTTTATAAAATTAATAGCCCACCTCTCCTTAACAAGCTGTGCAATTCATATTCATAGCACAAATGTGGTTAGTCAAAAAAGGATTTTTCTCATTGCTGCTTCTTGCAGAACAGCTTATATTTTGTTTGTACTGCTATGTGCCATTTTTGAGAACACATTGAGTGTAAACTGCTCCGTGCATCTGTGTGCCGTCTGCGGTGGTTTGTGCTTCACGCCACAGTAAATGTGTCAAACAAGGCTTAACTCATCTGCTAGACAGCATTTCTACCAGCGTCTTCAGTACTTAAGTGTTCAGAATTGAGAAAACCTGTAAACTCCAGTTCAATTCCTGATTTTGAATTGAGATAGCGGAACTGCGTTTGAATGTAAAGAAGCAGAATTAAAGGTGCAGTAGGAGATCTTGGAAAATGCTAACTTTAGCCTGATAGCACTGAAAGCTAATGTCCCACCTTCCCTGCAAATCGCCGTCCAAAGCCACGCCTCCCTACGATGACGCGAACAGACCATACGTCAAGACAACAGTATACATACTCAATCATTCACCGGTGAGAACACTTTATAGTACCGTTAGTAAAGTAGTACAATACAGGAAGGAAGGTCAGGTTGTTGATGTTTGACTGCCATTCTCGCTCTGTCTGCACAGTGTACGTTAACGCGCTGATGACGTATCCTGTCTGCGCGAACAGGGTGCACAGAGGTATGCAAATACATATGTTGACAGGCAGGTAGGAAAGTGAATCAAAACGCTCGGAACGCTTGTAGGTGTTCACACCTATTCACACCTGTCTTGTTTGGTTCGATAGAATCAAACTCAAGTTCGTTTCCTCCCTTGGTGCGGATTTTTTGGGCAGGCGTGAATACAGCAGTCACACTCGGGTGTGGACAAAACAACCGTACCGAGACCCAGCTGAAGAGGTGGTCACGGTCCGGTTCCAAATTAACTCTGCTATGGTTGTGTTTAAGGGTGAACAGACCCGCCCTAATCCACCCATTGCAGAAAGCACTGGCGTCTTTTTGAGTTAATCATGTCTGACCATAATAGTCGCCCCCCCCACACACTCTATAAAAGGAAACGGTTGATCTCAATCCGTCTTCTGCGCAGGCCACAGTCAACATGCATGGTAAGCGTACATAAGGGCAGGCTCTCTCTGCCGGAACCATCTTGCGCAATCTTCGTCTTCGCAAAATCTAATACAACTAGATGACATGTCTCATTTAATGCTCATAAGTTGCTTCATATTGCATAGTAACTGATACACCAGAGTTAGTAAAGAAGACAAATTGCACTATGAAAGATTTCAGATTATAAAAGTATAAAAATTGCACTATGAAAGATCTCCATGATTAGCATGTTTTTGCACTTTTTTTCCCTGCTTGAGAATTTCTGTCCAGTGAATGGATGACCTTAGCACACATGTGGTTTTGTTTACAATCACTTGCAAAAAAGGGCAGTGTGAAAGCAAACCACACCCACGCAACCAAACAACAAAAAATCCCATTGTATTTTGGGGGCCGGCCCAAAGCAAGTGACTAGCGTACTTGCTGGTGTAATACACCGCGTAATTGCCAGAATTTCTGAAATTACACAGTCCATACATTGCTCTTTCCTGTCCTTTTAGTGCAACTTCTGTGGGGTGGCCAATAAATCAAATTCCATAATTAATCCAGGGGGGATTTTCAATGAATTTCCCAGCAAGCCTGAGTCCTCTAATCTGTTAAAGGGTTTGTTCACCCAAAAATTAAAATTAGTCCATGTTTTACTCACCTCACGGCATCCTAGTTGTACTATCTTAAGATGTCTGCTTATTGCCGAGTGGTGATTTAGTTGACGGAAGTGGGACAAGAGAGACAAAAACCGTTCACACATTAGAAGCACAAAGGATTGTAAAGAATAAATGTCATTAATGTTTCAATATAAGCCTAGAGGAGACTAGTTTTCCTTTGCTAAAGTAAGGAAACTTTGTCCTATCTCATCCTCTGGAAAGCAATCTCTCGGTAACGCGCGGTATGACAGTGGCGAGTTTATATGTTTTACATCATGGATTTTTTTTTTTACAAAAACACATGGATTCGCTACAGAAAGGCCTTTTATTCCAACCCCCCGGCGCCATGTGAGCATGTTTAATTATGGTGGATGTGGCTTTATTGAACTACTTTTTGACTGTTGACAAAAACACCCAACCTACCCCACTTCTAACGCTTGGAAGAGCCAGGACAATTTTTAAAATAACTCCAAATGGATTCGTCTAGGATGCATTGAGGGTGAGTAAAACATGGTGTAATTTTCATTTTTGGGTGAACTAACCCTTTAAACAGTATTGTCCCAGAATATTTAATACTTATATTATGTTGCAACTTAGATTGATAGAATTATTGATTTATATTGGTTTATCAGTAGGGTATCATGACCAGTCTCTTAATTTTGGTCTAGGGACATCTTCCAGTCATCTGCAATCAAATCTATGCCCATTATATTTTGAAGCCAGACTCTTTCTCTTTGGGTTAGAGTAAATATTTGCATATCATCTTTCTTATAATTAATGGAAAACGCAACGAATACACAATAGCTCTGCCAACTGGCGCTCATGAATGTCCTAACTGCTGCAATAACAATCAACTGTCATAATAGCAATGCACTGAACATTAACGCCGAATTATAATGACAAACACTGTTTTCCAAATCTTAACTAGCCGACTCGCTGCCACTCGCTGCTTTGAGGAGACACTTTGGCTAGTCACTGTGCCAGTTTGTAGTGCAAATGACATAGCGGTCTAGTTCTGTGATATTTTTTTCCCAGTTTGTTGGCATGGCAACTGGTTTCTACATAGCCTTCACACATTGCATACTGGGTTTTGTGGTCAGTTGCTTCTCAATTACCCGCTTGCATGTTTTGGTTGGATACCATTTACTGTTCACCAATGACTGAGTTTGGGTTCTGGCTGCCAATTTGATCTCCATGTAAATGTCTGCTCACAAATCTGATCAAAACTCTGTTAGGCTCTTTGTTGCCAGGTTGGCGGTTTTTAAATTAGACTTACAGTGATGCTTCAGCTTTCATCCACCACTTGCAGTCACAAGCTAACATGGCCACGGCAGTGAATCACAGTTTTATTTGAGACAATAGAGTTTGATGTGACAGGTGTACTGTGCAAACTGATAAGTCATCCATCAAATCCAAACCACTCAACACACACTTTCCTCAAGGTCAGCGATATTTAAAGAACAATGGGCAGTCAGATGCAAACCTTATTCAGCTGCTGGGCTTAACAGGTAAAACAGTGTTGGTAACACATTTAAGGACTTCATTAATTTGCATAAAACTGTTTCTGCAAATGACTTGAAATATTTTTATGCACCAAAAAAACATTTAGGTAAATTTTGTGCATTGACTTTTCCTGGAGAAAGTCCACAAACATCAATATATGGTGGGACAGAATTAAGAATAATGTTTACATGCAAAGATTTTTGTTGGGAATACTTGATTGTAGCAGATACCATTTATGTTCTTCTTAATGACATTTTAGTGTATTATTCAAGATAAAATGATTCGGGAAATGAGGAATATCAGAAAGCCACATCCTGACAATGACAAAAGGAGGAGCTGGGGATGGAGGAGGGTCATTTGCTCCTGAGCAAGCAATAAAGCTGCTGAATAACACTGAATAGACTTTATTTAGGAATGCTGTGATAGGTGTCAAATTACTATAGGTAGACACGGATCAGCTGAGAGTCAGCCAATGCAAGCTTGACTCACATGACCTGCCAGAACTAACACTATGCTTGATTTGTCCTAAAATACTGATTAGACAGCTATTTTATTCTCCAGTGTCTCAATTTGGTCTCTTTCTTCTAATAGAGTACAATTATTTTAACTCAATATTTCCTGTCATTTTATTTATTTGTTTGGTAAGTAAAGTGGAATATTGTAGTCATCTGGTCATTTACAAAATAAATCCCTTCAGGGTGAAATAAGAGTAAATTTGTTATTTATAACCAAATGACAGCACATTATACCTTATATAATGTACATTTGGTAATTTGAGCTAACATCTTTTCATACATCACTGTTCAAATGTTTGAAGTCAGTACACTATACTTTTTAAAAAACAGAAATTTAGACTTTTATTTTGCAACGGTACATTAAATTGATTAAAAGTTACAGTAAATAAATAATAAAGTGACATTAATAATGTTACAAAAAATGTCAAAGCAACAAGTAAATGCTGTTTCACAACAATATTAAGTAGTTAACTGGTTTCAACATTGATAATAACAAGAAATATTTCTTGAGCACCAAATCAGCCCATTAGAATGATTTCTGAAGGAAGACTGGAGTAATGATGCTGAAAATTCAGCTTTGTATCATGGGAATAAATTACATTTTAAATATATATTAAAATAGAAAACAGTTATTTAAATTTTAATAATATTTCAATATATTACTGTTTTTATTGTATTTTTTGATCAGATAAATGCAGCCTTGCTGAGCATTGGAGACTTTCAAAAATTTACCAACCTTAAACAATAACCAAACTTTTAGACATCCAATTTATTTGTCACTTTTAACATAGAATCAAATCTTGCATGGATTTTATGTGTCATAGAAGAAGATTTCTATGAGATCGCGATTTGAGATTTAATGCTTTGTAAAAGACCAAACATAAAGACAAAAGAAGATGAATCGAGGAGCATGCATCCAGATCACAGTGTTCATTCAGTTGAATATGGGTCCTTAGGTTATTGATGTGACTTGTCAATAGTGTAGGTGAGTGACTGATTGACTTGGAAATTGTTCTCAGGTAATTTGCATGCAAGTTTAAATCAGAGACTAACAAAGAACAAAGGTTTGGGTTAAAGGTCAGATGAGGATTGTGGGTGAAATTGTTATTCTATCCATCTTTGGCTCTGGCACAAAGATACTTGATTGTGTCCCAGACACTTCCAATATTTCCCCTTTCTCACTTAATGGAACATCATATGACACTTGCTACTCAAAATTTGTCATTATAATGAATGTTCTGCTGTCTGACAAATAGTCCATTACCCTGAGGTTCTGGACAGACGTCAATTTCTGTTTGTTAATTTGTTAATGGTTGGTTTTAATGTCCCCCCTCTGTCTCTTTCCTCTCGGAGTGAGTTGATGGGACCATCCTGCCATTTATCTGTAATTACCCCCGGTGTACATCACCCAACCTATCGCAGCAGGCTCTGGCAGGGATGCTATTATTTTACTACTGGCCAGCCTTCCCCTCGAGACAGCGCTGTGTTTTGAGCGACACCTCTGTAAACAGTCCAATAGTGTCACGTAGCCAGACTTTTGACTTGCGACATTTAGTCTGGCCCTGTTTGGAGTTTATTCTGGCCAAGAGACTGTCTGGCCAGCATGTAAAGTGTTTGTTTTGTTTTACAAGCCATTCAGAGGAGGGCTTATTCAAGATAGATTGTACCAAAACTGGTACATCTGGTGTTGAAAGATGACTTCAAATAACGACACGGTATTCTTTGATAAAGACTGTACAGAAATTGGCAAACAAAATAGCCGAAAATGTATTTCATAGATTTGATTTGGTGATTACAGAGGAAGAAAGCAATGGACTGCAATGTTTTCTCCTGTTGGTTAGTTTTTAATGCATTGCACGTTGTTCATTTTGAAAATATAAAAATATGTTTGACTTCAGTGTGCAGACCATTATTATGATTTTTGTTTTGAGTTTGATTTTGACGTCAGTGTATTATAGTACAGTGTTCTATTATTGTGTTTATTAATATTAGGTTTTATTTTTGTTTTCAGTTGTCATTTTAATTTTAATTCAGTTTAATTCAATTCAAGTTTAAGAAAATTAAGTTTCTATAATATATTTAGTAGTAGCTTGTCAGTGGTGACTGTCAAATTGATGTACATATGGCAGAAATGTATGGTAAAATTCAGTTAATGACGTAATCAAACAGACGATGAACACTATTAACAGCATGATTATATGTTGCAATCAAACTTGTAGCAAAAGTTGGTAGTTTATGTTGTTTCAGGGTTGGCATCATCAGAGGTGTTCTGAGGGATTGGCATCATCTTTTCTCCGGTGTTCGGTCGTCTCAGGTCTTTGGTAAGAGCTGGATCCAGACTGAAGCTTGTGTAGTTACCACAGGATGTCAAATTTTAGTTTGTTTCTTTTTGTCATTGTTAAAAAAAAATTCTAAAATGTATTTTAGCTTTTATTTGCTTTTAGTTTTAGTAATTTTATGCACTTTTGTCATTTAAAAAAATATATATATTTCTGTAATTTATTTAACTTTTTTTATTTCAGTTTTAGTGATTTTATATGCTTTTGTCATTTTTTATAATTTATTTTAGCTTTTGTTTTCCCTGTCGTTTTTTTTTTTAGTACTTAAAGGTTTAGTTCACCCAAACATGAAATTCTGTCATTACTAGGCACCTCTCCGTTCACCTTCGGACACAAATTAAGCTATTTTCAGACCTGCCAACCTGTACGCATTTTGCGTAGCGGGTACGCATTTTGACCTTAAAGTACGCTGGTACGATTTGTCACTCTAAACTACGCAAAAACCTGGTGACCTGTCCGCACGCAGTAAACAAGCAACAGAAAAAGATGAGGAGTTCAACCAATCAGAGCGTTTTCCGTGTTTTTTTTTTATTTCTCTCCAAACTGGCTCCGTTTGTGAGTCGTGCGCTGAGATGAGGAAACACATGTATGGTATTTCCTGGAGTCCTGAGCTCTATTTCTTCAGTGATGCATATGTGGACTTTCTGCGCAAGGGTGCTCTCTAGTATCCAGTATGAATGAAACAGACATTAAATGTATTCATAGTGCTAAATAATGGCCAATCTATAAAAATAATACTTCTCTCAAAATAAATTTGAGGTAGATATGTGATAATCCATGTTTTTCAACAGGTACACAATGTACTGGAGTTTTACTTAAAGTATCCTGGAGTTTTTTTTTTTTAAATAGCATTTAAAATCGCTAAAAAGAACTCTGATGTTGTGCCAAACATCAGAACCAAACTGAAAAACTTTGTTTAAAAAACTCGGAGGTATGTATTTAACCTTAGGCTACTGTATTGTTTCATTCCTACTGTTTACTCTAAAATATGTATATCCAACCTGAGTGCAGACCTGCTAACCTTTGTAAAATATTTAACATTAAATCTTGTATTTTGCACATTGTGCAATTACGATTTTGACATTAGCCTTTAAGGAGCTTCAGGTAATGTAGAATAGGCTATATGACCCCCAGTATCACCCCATATCACCAAACTTGCTCTCTGGCCTTCCCATAGACAGCCATATAATTAACATGATCTAGGTCCAGAAACCTAGCAAGGACATCGGTAAAATAATCCATGTGGTTTCAACCGTAATTTTTTGAAGCTACGAGAATACTTTTTGTGCGCAAAGAAAAAAAAAAAAAAATTTATTCAACAATTCTTCTCCGCTTCATCCTGGCACCATTTTGGAGAGTATCACATACGTAAACAACGTATACTGTTCTGTGTTAGCTGCACCACGCGGATACGTTGTTTTCGTTCAGATCAAAGCGTAAACAACGTAGAAAACACATCCACGTGATGTCTTTTTTGACCACAACTGTTTTTGTCTAAAGTTGCGTAAACTCAGTCAAATTTTCTATTCAGTATAAAGTTATGGGTGGCTTATGATATGAAGCCACGCCTTTATCCAAAACCACTCCCCCAAAGCCACACCCTCCACCTGTTTTCCAAAGGAAGTGGCCCACCATAGATGCCCAAGGTCAGCATTCACCTTGAAGTCATTCCTGTTGTCCCTCCCCCAAGTTCTTTACAACAAAAAGAATAATTTCATCCACAACATACTTTAGCAAAGCCCTCCGCCTTCGGTGATGCTTTCAATATTTCCTGACATGCTCTATTAGGCCCCTTAATGTAGTATTATAACAAACACAACTGAGATTGGCTACACCGGCCCCCCATCCGTCTGCCCGCGTGTCGGCAAGTCAGAGTCAAACTAAGACGGATGGAGGCCTGCCTTCTCCCCAGCTCCTGACCAATGCCTTGGGGCCTCTCCACTTATTGAAATGACCTAATGTAGATTCAGACTGGACAGGGAGGGATATCTATCTATATCAACCTGCAGGAGACAGAAATGTGTGTGTGTGTGTGGTGGCTTCTTAAAGAAAGAGTTGGGTTGCTGCTGTGTCTTTGTAATTGAAAGCAAAAGAGAAATAACCCGGTGGAACATTAAGCAGGACGCTCGCCTCTGGACACGTCTAATGCACTCATTGAAAGGTGGACATAAGGAGAGATGTGAAGCATGAAGGGGGCAGGGGTCATACAATGTATATCTGTAACACTATGGGTCATTTCATTTCATATCTTTGTTATTTTTTTGCTTTTGTCATTGGAGAAATAAATGGACACATGAAGACGTAGAAGTGAAGTATATACCTTGTCAAAACTGAACATATGTTTTTGTTCTGATTCGTATTGTCGATGAAGATACTCTTGTTTTGTTGCTTTTGTTATGTTTTGTTGGCCCTGAAAGAACACTATAATAATATTAACAACGACAGCAATAGCAGCAATATCAAAAGTCTTGCCGTTTGCAGTGTGTGTTGTGTTGGAAAACCGAGGCGCATTGATCTGTGGTGGCATTATTAATCGTGTTTCAAATTGATTGTTTCATTCATTTTGCTTCAATTCAATTTGATCCTCCAAGGTTGCATTTGGAAATACATCATAATGAAGTTTCCTTAAGATATAGATATATTTGACTTATTAAGGTTCATTAAGTCTTTATTTAAACAGTTCATGTGGCCATGCAGGTCAGAAAATGTTTAAATGCTTAATAAATGGGCTTTTTTATTGTTAAAGTAAATACACCAGCAGAAAGGTGAATATTTGGGTCTCTGATTCGGTTTATGCCGAGAAATGAATTGAGAACACAAAAGAAGATCAAAATGGATTTTTTAAAATGGGAATTTAAGTGACAAATTTATCGACTGAAAAGCACAGTTGGCCAGGCAAAAACATGTTTGCTTCAACCAAATCTTAAATTAATAGTTTATCCAATGTGAAAGTTCTGTCATCATTTATTCACAGTCATGTCAATCCAAACCTCTATGACTCTGTGGAGATGTTTCGCTGAATATTGCAAGCTGTTTTTCATACAACGAAAGCATAAGTTAGACCAGAAAATGGACCAAAAAAGCAGTCCATACATCTTGTTCACTACATTGTTTAAGCCATACAATATCTTTATGCAAGGATCAGACATTAACTTGTAAACATGGCATATTGCATATTTGATGTCAAACTGGTGATATGTGTTTGCTTATGCCAAGTATTCCAAGTGAACATCTTCTTTAGTGTTCTATACAGAAGAAAGAACATCAATCTTCTAAATAAAGGTGCCAAAGGTGAGTTTTTACAGTGATGCTATATAAGAACAGTTCATATAAGAAAATAACTGTTTTTTCCACTGTAAAGAACCTTTTGTGCAATGGAAAGGTTGCATGGATGTTAAATGTTCTTCGTGGAACCATCAATGCCAGTAAATAACCTTTATTTTTTAAAGTGTACAGGGTTGGAACAACGTGAGGGCAAATAAATACTGACAGAAATTTCATATTTGGTCAACTATTCATTTCTTTTCAGTTTTCAAGCCACTTTTCTGATTCCGACCGATTCGTGTTATAAATACATATGTGACCCTGGAGCACAAAAGCAGTCTTAAGTCGCTTGGGTATATTTGTAGCAATTGCCAAAAAAAACACAGTATGGGTCAAAATTATTGATTTTTATTTTATGCCAAAAATCATGGATATTAAGTAAAGATCATGTTCCATGAAGATATTTTGTACATTTCCTACCATAAATAAAACTTTTGATTAGTAATATGCATTGCTAAGAACTTCATTTGGACAACTTTAAAGGTGATTTTCTCAATATTTAGATTTTTTTTGCACCATCAGATTCCAGATTTTCAAATAGTTGTATCTTGGCTTAATATTGTCCTATCCTAACAAACCATACATCAATGGAAAGCTTATTTATTCAGATTTCAGATGATGTATAAAACTCAATTTCGAAAAATTTACCCTTATGACTGGTTTTGTGGTCCAGGGTCACATATATATTTTGTATCAGGCGCCTGAAATGCTGTTCACATTTCACTGGCATCCACCTAGACTCTCTGTACATGAATTATGTACAACAAATGATCTCAAAAAGAGGAAAAAAGTGCATGTGTAGGCTCAAATATCCTTGACCTCTGCTCCCACATCTCTTCTTCCATACTAATCGGGTTTTCTTAGACCTGCTCCATGACCCAAACCTTGCAGTGCAACTTCATACAATTCTTATTAATATCAACAGCGCTTTGAAATCCATTTCTAAAAATCACACAGCCACATGAAAGACCAGGATCTCTTACAAACAATTTAAATATACAATAGAGAATGACTTGAAATCTGCATTTTTATTGCCCTCTCTTGACTTGCAGCATTTCGTTTTGACTCCAGCTCATCGTGGCCTTTTCAAAAAAGCAGTCACATCCACGGGTGGTCTCCTCTGATTAATCTTCGATTCTCGAAAGCGCGTTAAGATGTGATTCATTTCCCACACAAATGCGGCGAGTTACACACTATCTTGGCTCAATAACCTGCAACTAATAAGCCAATTTATGATAATATACCATCAGCGAACACCAGCGGAAAGTTAATTTTGCCCTCGGAGCGAAATAGCGAGAGTTCAGGTGTGACTGCGGGCTTTGTTTATACACGCAGATATGCAAATCAGGCTGCTGTTTTCCTTTGTATTATTGCTCGTCAGGAACAATTATGTGGGAGACTAGAATGGCAAGTACCCTCTTCCTCTCTCAGGTGCTTTTAATGAGGATGCAACACTTGATCTGAAAGAGAGCGTTTAATTTGGGAAAGGACTGTTGAGATGTTTCAAGCTGTTTGCAAACCGGCCGAATGGGGTTGGAATGGATATCACATTTTTTGAAGCCAACAAGCAAAATAAATATAACCAAAGCTGTTCTGTTCTCTGTTAGTCTATAACCGCTTAAATAATTGTATGTTTGTCAATTGTACATCAGCTTTCTAATTAGCTGAGGCTTATGGGAGGTGTAATCTAAATATCTGGTGTTATTAAAATGCATTAGCTTTAATTAAGCTTGTGTGATAATGCTTACTGATACCGATAGTGCGATGTCATTTATTTGTGAATAATCTGGCGAATTCATTTGAGGGGCTTAGCAAATCAGTCTATCGGTGGTAATTATGGTGTATGAACGATATGTTTAATTGTCGGGGCTGAGTTGCTCACTGTGACATTTCCCTCAGGATTTAGAAACGGCTCTGCCGTCAGAGCGCGGGGTTCAGCTCTGGCAATCAAGCAAAATTGACTGTCAACCAGTGACTTTACATGCATAGAAGTGTCTGTTATAGGAATATGATGGCATTCAGGGTGTTAACATAGTCTGACAATGAAGGCTGGTAAAGGGATAGTTCGGCCAAAAGTGAAAATTCTGTCATCGTTTATTCACCCTCATGTCGTTCCAAACTATACTTTCTATCTTCAGTGAAACACAAAAGGAGATATTTTGCATAATGTTAAAGCTTAAACACAACATGAAAGTAATCTACGTGACTTTATTTTAGGTCTTCAGGTCTTCATAAAGCTATCGTATGAAGTCAGAATACTGGGAATATAGCGCAAATACTACTTTTATGGTACATTTATGGTCTTTTTGTTGTTTTAGAGCTTGTCTGTAACCATGCTCTTTCACTTTAATGGAAAAAAGCAGCTTGAACATTCTGCTCAATTAGAGTTTCATGGAAGAAAAGTTAGGCTATACTGGTTGTGAAGGTGAGTACATTTGTTTTGTTTTTTTAATTTTTGGGTGTACTATTCCCTTTCTGCCTTCATTTGTTATATATATTAAATTGGTTGTATACATTTACATAGTTGCATAATATTATACTGATCAAATATTTTTTAATGTTTTGAAAGAAGTCTGTTATGCTTACCACAAGGCTGCATTTATTTAATTAAAAATACAGTAACAATGGTAAAATTGTGAAATATTATTACAATTTAAATCAACTGTTTTCTATTTGAATATATTTAAAAATGTAATTTATTCCTGTGATGCAAAGCTGAATTTTCAGCACCATTACTCCAGTTTTCAGTTTCACCTGATTTGCTGCTCGTGAAATATTTCTTATTATCAGCACTAAAATCCAGTTTCAATATCACTGTTGATATTGAGGGTTGAATTCATTGATAAATAGAAAGTTGAAAATAATATTTTTGAAATAAATGTCTTTACTGTCCCCTTTGATCAATATAATGCATCCTTGCTAGATAAAAGTATTAATTTCTTGCAAAAAACGTATCATTTAAATATCATTTAGATCTTTAGCTTTAAATGTGCTCATTTTGATGCACATGTACATCTTTTGATAATTCACTTACTATTGAATCACTTTATAATGGGAAACACACAAATCTTTTCTTAGTTTTTTCTGTTCCTCTGAGGTCCTATGAGTAATCTTCCAGAACCAAATCTCTTAGAAACAAGAATTGCTAGAACTTACAGACTGAAAACAATTGTCAAAATCCTAAAATATTTTCTGGATGGTTCCTGGTGTTTCTTGCACCTTACAGTGAACTTTGTTTCAACTATGGCAGCTAGAGTTAACAAGTCCGCCTTGCCATGTATGCAAATTAAACTGTATATTTTTAGTGACAGTCAGTTGTTTGAAATCATAACATGTCATCCTCCAGTGATCGTCAGCGTGCAGAAGACATCCCGAGTGTTTTCGTGGCGGGACGGTGACAAGTACCAGCGCAGAACAATGACAAGTGGCATTTAGGGATGTGTTTGCAGCGTGCTACTCTGGTAATTAACATCGTGCAACCTCCGTGCTTACAAAGCATCGCTCTTAATTAGAGTTATGATTGCAGTAGGGCAAAACCAGCGATCCTTGCTCAGGATAATGACTGCCGTAGTCAGTGTGGCAGAAGCTTTATTGTTTGCACGCTGGACTTCTGACATCTGGGATACAAAGCGGCACAATAGAAAGCCGGCGTTCTTTGTTCTTTCTCCTGCTGATCCAATCAGAACGGGCAAATAGAGCCCAGGCGTCTTCCAAATGAGACCCACTCTCTGCCTGAGCAGCGCAGACACCTTTGAATTGAGCAATAATGTGAAAAGCCTCCTTTCAGTTGAAGGATCACACATGTGTCCTACATCAAGATAAGCGTGTGTGCCGTAGTTAATGCAGCTTTTGAAGGTCGTCTTTCCCACAATGCCTCTGTCTATAACTCATTATATCAACGATTGCGACAAATTATTGGTTGTTTTGTATAGAAGCCTGTTTCCATTTATTTTTGCAAGGTCATATCTTGCAATTCAGAATTTTGCTGTTTATTTTAGTTTTTATGAAGTTTATATTTCACCATTCTAATTTTTTCTTGTAATTCTGAGAAAAAAAAGTCAGAATTGTGAGATATAAACTTGCAATTCCAAAAAAGTCAAAATAGCAAGATATCAACTCAGAATTCTGACTTTTTGTCTCACAATTTAGAGTTTACGTCTCAAAATTCTAAGGTTATCCTGCAGTTCAGAATTTTCTGAGAATTCTGAATTTACCTCGCAATTCTGGTTTTTGTTTCCGCCCCAGAATAAAAAATAAAAAACATAATTGCAAGTTTTATCTTGCAATTGCAAGTTTCTGTCCCTCAATTCATCAATTTTTCTTCTCAGAATTGCAAGTTTATATCTCATAATTGTGAAAAAAAACATCTGAAAATTCGGAGAATTGCAAGTTTATAGCAATTCCTGCTTTTTCTCGAAAGTCTAGTTCGTCTTTTTTTTACACTAAAAATTACACTAAAAATTACACTAAAAAGTCACAAAAATGGCAATTATGTATTCATTTTTGTATCCTGTGGCAGAAACAAGCTTTCATAGTTTTGTGTTTGGCTTGCGCTTTGAAATGTTTCTCAGGTATACCTTGTTGTGGATCTCAAATACGCCTCTCTGACTTACAGCCGTAAATCAAAAGTCATTTATAAACGTTTCGAAGGCTTTAAAGTTTCGAAATAGCATGAAATGTTGTTCCTGGAGCTTTTAGTCAAATGAATTGTCAAGTAGCGTCTGTCTTGATGGAGGACGACTCTTAACTCTGTCATGTTTCCCCCTCCTTCTTCTTGGCAGACAGTTGGGACTAATTCATCAAATTTAGCTTGCAGACCAGGGGGGCCCACGGTCTTTCTCTTCTCCCCGCAGGATATAATCAGCTTTTAATTTCTCCACGATCCTGCAGACCAAATGACGGATAACTACGGTCGGTCCCTTCGGTGACCGGGCCTGTCTGCCTCCTCGTCGACCAGGAACGCTCTGTTGCTTTTGCAGAAAATTAATCGTAATTTTGGCTCGGCCTGCAGCTCTAATAAGAGGCTTGCATGCACAGACGCAATCACATCTTAAACATAATTTCCCCAAACGCTTCCACCAGGGATACCCAGCGTGTCTTGTTAACCAGGCTTAACAAATTTTTTGAATAAATGACGTTGTGCTATAAATATATATGAAGAGGTTGGTGGTTTATCCAGTTCATAATCGATTTCAGTAAACACAAGCAGGGATGTTAACAGCATGTGACTCATATTTCCATCTCTGAAGATTATGGAGTGGTAGAGTTAAATAATGTGTTCTTGGAGCTGTGGTACAGTGGTTGGTGTACATGCTTGTCTTTTAAAAGCTGTTGAATCAGGATTGAAGCCATTCTGTCTCATGTTTGCATATGATCTTTACCTTACTTTCCTATCTACTCCCCATAAAATAAAAGATGCACTGGTATTAAAAGACAAGGTACATTAATCAAATAATAAATATGTAATAATTAAAAAAATAAGAACACTTATAAGGGACACGTTTATATGGCGAGACACATCCTTTCACTGTTCAGCTCTGAACTGGCAAGCAATCCCAGCTGCAGTGCTGAACCGATTTCCCATTGAGAGTCTCCGCATTATCCTATCCTCTCATGCATTTGTCTTTCGTGGACGACCAGCCTTTTTGTGGGACGTGAATGAGTTGTGTGTACATGAGTGTGCATTGTATAGATGCAATAATCTAGAAATCACAGATTTGGAACAACCAACTTCTCTTGCTATAGCTGCTATTGGCCTTCACCTTAAGTTGTTCCAAATGATAGTCCTTACCAAGCAACACCCTTGCTGGGGAGGTTTCATCACTTTAGAAAAACGGCTCACCATCTTGCAAAGTCAGTGAAAACTAGAACGTTAGGCTGCCAGTTAAATAGGGATTGTCAGATAATTAAGGAAATTAGCACCAGGTACCAGATTAACACTTAATAACTGGGAGGTATCTGAAAGTAAATATTATGCACTTGCTTCTTACAATTTTAAATTTTATTTTAAATCCACTGCTAAGTGAAAAATTGTAAGCCTTATCATTTGGAAAAGTAATTGCAAACTTTCTCTGAACAAGTTGCACAATTCATGTCCTCAGTGCCAACAGTTAGGCTACATGCCAAAGTGTAGTACTTACATATAGGGTTTTTTTCAAAGTATGAACAGTAAAGTAGATGCTTGCCTTAGCAAAAACACTATTCTGTTTACATAGTTTGAACCTTAGTTAAAACTCTCTCAGCCAGGTTGACATTTCCGACCTTGGTTTTGTAAGCAAAGGCCTGTCACCATGTTAGGTTGCACTCAAGATTCATAGCGCATTGCCCTTCTTCCATCTTTCTCTGCACTGTCCTGCGAGAGCATGAGAAATGTGTGCTTGAGAATGAGAATGAGTGTGTGTGTGCTCGCATAGCATGTGCAAGCACATCATGATTAGTGTGTGCTCTCCTGCTGGCCGACAGGAGCTAATATACACTGAGAGGAAGAGGCAGTGCGGCGCTCCTGCAAAGCGAAGCTCCAGGTTAATCCTTTTATTGTAATGAAGTGACAGAAATATTAATGCACTGTAAACACAGGACGTTTAAACCCTGTCCGTCAGCTTTACGAGGGTAGAGCTCCGTGGAGGAAGCCGAACGGCGCCATCCATAACAAACATGACACTGACTCTGCAAAACAGCTGAGCAGTCACTTAAGGAGATTGTCCTCACGTCTGCGGCAAAGCCTCGTTCTTTCCTTTTCCTTTGCTTTCTCACTTGACTGCGTTCACACAATGGATACCGACGGTGTGTTTGTAGTATGTAATGAAGCCTGCTATCCGAATTCGTCTATTCAACAGCTTTTTGATGGGCAATTTTGCCAGAAGACTAGTTGTGGCACATGATTCAGCAGCTCTAGCGCAGAAGCTTCTCCCACTGCCTCCAAACTCATCTCCATGCACGCTGTGGCGCAAGCTTCACTGGCCTCACATGCTGATAACGGATTACAATAATCGAAAGGCTGAATGTCTGAGCATGAAATTGTGTTTGTACGAACAGTTTGATATTTATTCAGAGGGCTTGTTGGAGAGTGTGCATGGAAATTGAATGCCAGCATCTTGTTTAAGAGTTTTACTACATCGTACCACTTTAGTTAGAGCATTTTTAGACATGTTAAAGGATGTTACAGATTCTACTGATTTAATACATTAAAAACAATAAGGTATAGTATATTTGAGAGTGGATGGGAAACAATAAAAATTAATAGTAAATGACCCCTGTTGCTTTTTTTGGGTTTGTGGCAAAATTAATACATTAATGATTTATGACGTGATTGAAATGGAATTTGCTAGAACCAAACAATGATTTTGAATTTCCAAAAAAAATTAATTGTTAAAAATATTAAATTAAATACTTAAATATACATGTAATACAAATTTTAATATATTATTGAATATAAAAGCTTATATATATATATAATATATATGTTCATAAGTATTATTTATAGGTATTAGAGTTTTCATATCTGTGTGGGGGGTGTTGTTGTTTGTGGTGTGGTATGATCTATTATATATAGTAAAATATATTTTCATATTCATATCATATCAATATATTAAATCAGTTTTAAAGATTTTATAAGTTTATATTGATATTTATACAGTTTGCTTTTGCGCACTTGACCAGCTTGAACAGCAGATGACATTTACTTAACCATTGGTTGGTGATGTTTGTTTCTGTCTGTTTGGCTGACCAATCATCAATCTTTTTTAAATTCTGTTTGGTGATGCAGAAATGACAGACGTTGCCTTTAAACTACCTCCACGTCTTTATCTTGAATAGCTCAATTCAAATTCAGTAATATTAAAGGCGTTCTCAATTAAAGTGTCCAGCCCTGGTTATGTTGAAGTATTTGTGTTTGCCTCTAGGCCATGTCTCCTATGTGATTAAATGATGCCCAATCCAAACAGCCTGCTTTCAAATTAATGAACAGCGAGGAGGAATGGCCAGTGGAAATGCAGCGCTGGAGGTTTTGCTGAAATGCCTGGAAATCATGAACAATAGGCGAATATGTGTTTACTCACTGTCCTGGCTGTAGTCCCGGGGGACGGCATCTGCATCGTCCAGATAGTGCACAATGTAGCTCTAAAGCATTAACAAGGAATGAATACGTAAGCGTGCCACTATAGAACGCTCCGCTCCTTATGGCTTGCATTGCATTGCACGGCTGTCGGCGCATTGCATTATTCCCTCAAAAAGGTCCCGGTCAGGCTAATTGAACCGCCAGCCACCTTCCCAATAAGCACAGTGGTCTATGGGGAAAAGCCAGTGCTGGGCAAAGATAACGATAGCGATATTGTGCATCTCGGTTTTCTTACCATTTGGACTATAACGTAAATGGAGGACAATTTAGATTTTTAGCAATCGCAGACTATCGTCTGCATCGCAGGATCAGTCTCCTGCCATGTCTATTCCATATCTTTCTTTGTTGTCTCTTTCCTTCCCCTCCCCAGCTCTCGTAGCATCTGGCTCCCTGGGCTGAAGTTACAGGGAGCTCCAAAGGCAGAAATTGGAAGATGAAAGGCGAGAGATTAAGCTGAAAGGAACAGTGGGTGTTGTCAGAGGTAATTTGAAGTGCATTTGATTTCTCAGAGCCCTCTGAACACTTCCCTGCAATAATTTACCTGCTATATGCCTCCACCTTTAACACGCCAGACGCCCCTCGTGAGATGTGAGGAGACCTATTCATGTGGAATTGGTGTCATGTCATGTTGGAAATGAAAGCAGTGTGTAAAGGAAATGACAGTTTAGTCGGTGTCTGCCAAACCTCAAAACAGTACATGAAGGGTCGGGATGGGTGTTGACTTTGTTCACATCGCCTACCGCAACAAAGAAACTCCAGAAGCAGAAGAAGAAAAGAGACGGGAACACCAAAAGACCCACATTTTCTTGCAGAAAGCACTTGTTGTGCATTTTTCAAAACTGAAATTTCTGAAATGTGTCTGTGTGCTTTCCATTTAAGTACAGAGTTGAGTCGGTGAGGTTTGGGCCTGGTTGTGGACTAGTGATTGACAGATAAGGATATTTTTAATGGGCAATGCCAACGTTTAGCCAGCAAGATGACCGATATCATGTCGAGACAGGGTTGTCGCCATGATGAGACAAACAGGATATTTGGAGTACTTTTTGGCTCCATTTGGAACACTTTGGGTTAAATTAAAGGTTCATGGGAGATTGCATATTTTTTCACCACTGTTAGTAAATAAATAAATATTAATTAATACATTTTCTCATTAGATTTATTTCTTAATAATTTTAAATTTACTTTCAAGGACTTTTCATATTTTTACCTAACCTTTTATAGGTTCCATTTATATTAATGTTATGTATGTCGCTTAAATATATTTTAGTTACTTTATAAATTAATATATCATAATTACATTAAATGAAAATACTAATAATAAAATTAGGATTATCATCATCACATTATATTCCCTATTTTTTATTATTTAGGGAATTGTCTTCACTAATTTTTTATCTAGCTATAAATCTTAACTTCTAGTTACATTTTAGGTTTTATATAACTTTTACATGTTATCTTTTATATTTCAAAAAATATATCAATATTAAATTAAAGTATCTTAACTTTAAATACCGTTTACATGCATTATGTTAATTGAATTTATATATTATAATCTTATAATAATCTAGTTACATATTTTATACTGTGGCTTAATAACTTTTAGGGATTAGGGTAACATAACATCAGTTATATATTTAATTTTCTGTTGTAAGATTATTAGATACATTTTAGATTTGCTGGTATTACAGTCTCAACAAATTAACTTTCATATGGACTAGTTGTTAACATATTTTAAGTTATATATGTACATTGAAACCAAATTTGACTAAAACAAATAATAATATTATTTAAATGCATTATAATGTATATCTGAATATCCTATTACACAGTGGTTATTTATTATTATTTCTTATTTTTTTGTCAACTCCTTTAAATGATCAAAATAAGCTCATGATGACTAATTCAAGCTGGAATTTGACACGGCATCTTTCTCTAAAATGCTTCAGATTTGCATACATGTACATACATTTCTTGCTCATAAATAACTATGGGTTTGCAAAGATAAACTGAAGAAAAGGGTAGAAAACCGATTTTTGTAGGCTCAGGTCTGTTTGTTGCTGATTGGCCCAATTCATGTGCATGTAATTTGGAAAGAGGAGGTCCTACACATTAATCTTCCATTATCTTCAATGGTTGTATTCATTAATCAACAGAATTGAATAATTACTCTTAGCTGTCTCCTCTGCCTAAACTCACTGGCGTAGAGTGTCAGGTGAGGAGGCCATCTTGGTGCGGCGCACCTCTTCTGCCCCGCCGACAGTGGCATCTCACCGCTGGTAATTGGGTGTTTATCTGATCGCTTGTGAAAGACGCTTTTGGCTGTCTATCTGACACAATTATCTGGAAGAATTCAATCCGACCCTCCTCTGTCCACCACGGAATACTTGGAGGAAGCGGACCTGAGTGTTTTATGAATGAGGGGGGACCGAGGAAAAAAAAAAAAAAAAAAAAAAAAAAAAACACAAGAGCTGAAAATAAATGCAACTCTTACTCGACCGTCCGGTTCATAGTAAATGCGTCTGTCATCATGGCATGCAAATTATGCAATTGTTAGGCACAATAATCCTATCAGGCTGCCAGAACACTGGGGGAAATAAAGGACGATAAGGTACGAGTGTCACAATGAGGCGGCCGGTTGCTCCAATCAGATAGCAGAGCTCTCTGCCGCCGTTTCAGCTCCATGGCCAGGATACGGACCAAATGGAGACAGGGAGAATGTTTACTGTGCGTCCTACGATAAGAAGAGAATAAAGCCTTTCTGTCAACAAGCTTACAGTGTCTACCACAAACAAGCCATTACGGCTAAAGAGAATTATGAAGTGTCTTTGAAAAGTAGAGGTGTTTATAAAGTGAATTTTGAGTATGTACCTTTGCAATTTTATATATATTTATTTTATTTTATTTTATTTTACATTGGCAAGTGTGCAAGAATCAAAAGCAGTTGGCAAGATAAATTGCATGACCAAAATGACATACTTTGCAAAAATTGACCCCTAAAAGTAATTTTATATTTCTGGATTAGTTGTGTTTTGTCATGCGTTCATCATCTCTGAAAAATATTATTGCAATTGTTAGGCACAATAATCCTATCAGGCTGCCAGAACACTGGGGGAAATAAAGGACGATAAGGTACGAGTGTCACAATGAGGCGGCCGGTTGCTCCAATCAGATAGCAGAGCTCTCTGCCGCCGTTTCAGCTCCATGGCCAGGATACGGACCAAATGGAGACAGGGAGAATGTTTACTGTGCGTCCTACGATAAGAAGAGAATAAAGCCTTTCTGTCAACAAGCTTACAGTGTCTACCACAAACAAGCCATTACGGCTAAAGAGAATTATGAAGTGTCTTTGAAAAGTAGAGGTGTTTATAAAGTGAATTTTGAGTATGTACCTTGCAATTTTATCTATAGTATTTTATTTTATTTTATTGTATTTTACATTTGGCAAGTGTGCAATGAATCAAAAGCAATTTGGGCAAGATAAATTGCATGACCAAAATGACATACTTTGCAAAAATTGACCCCTAAAAGTAATTTTATATTTCTGGATTAGTTGTGTTTTGTCATGCGTTCATCATCTCTGAAAAATATTATTGCATCCTAAGAATGTGATGCTAATGCTTTGATTTTGGGTTTCAGATCAGGCTGGGCTAGCACACAATCTGCGCTTGTATTTTGCAGATGGTTGATCAGAGTTACCAACAGATTCATTTTGAACCAACAGGCAATATTCCTACTGAGCATGAGATTTCATATCAGCCTTGAGCATTGATCCAAATAAGTCTGGTACATGAGAAAATGGGTTTTAATCTTTCAGTCTTCTGTATCACAAAATTCACCTCTTTACATCTGATTGTCTATTGACACCAGACTGAAGATTTTGTGTTTTGATTCAATGCATTGGTATTAAGCAAAAATATATTGAGGTATATTTTCAAGCCAATGTATAATTGACCAGTTTTTTTTTGTATGATTGATATATTAAGTTTTTGTTAATATTTTGCAATAGATTGTATTTTTTTATATTTTTTTTGTTTTCGCTTTTAATTTAAGTTAACGTTAGTAATTTTATTATGTTTTTGTCATTTTTTATTTTATTTTATAATTGTATTTATCGTTTGATTTAGTACTCAAGAAACTAAATGGAAAGTAGAAATAATATAAGTAATAAGCAAGTAAATTTTTTGAAAAATAATTTATGCTTTATTTGACCTATACTAAACTTGCAGCTAGACATTTTATGTCAAACTGTCGATGATTTACTGAATCATTGATTATCTCGTCCAAAAATGTGTTAAGTAGAAATTCCCTCCAATTGAATTCCTTTGTTTTTCTCTTTATCTGTCCAGATTAATCTCGGAGACATCCAGGGATGCCATCTCTCTAAGAATGATGCAGGTCACATGGTCAGGCGCCACAGTCCTCATCATTTTCACCTTGCTGCAGTTTGTCCAGTCTGAGCTTTCGGAGGGTCCTTTGGTTCCAGGTAAGCGTGCATGAACCCTGTGTTTTGTGTTTTATTCCTAGATTCTGTGGTGGATTCCCAGGTTATTCCCAAGCTATGTGACAGACACATAAGCCTACTAATTGCACCTAAACTTTGGAAAAAAAAAAAAAAAACCCCCCAGGGATTTTTACTGGAACACTTGCACAGAAGGTTCTTGACTTTTATATTCTGCAGTGCAGGCTTATGTGCCTTTCCCATGTGGCTCTGGTGAGTTTTTCTAGTCATTTGATGAACTGTCTGTTTGTGTGATGGACACCATTGTAGGGATTGTCAGATCAACCGTTTCACTACTTCAGGTGAATGATGAATAATGTTAAACAAAAGGAGGATTTTAAGATAAACGGCTGACATCAGTCATGAGCGACTGCTGTCTTCTGACTGTGTTCTTTTATCAGAATTGAAGGTGGTGCATTAAATTTTATGAGTCATATTGGAACCACTGAGCTTTTAAAGGGACAGTTCACCTCAAAATCATTTACTGAGCCTCATGTTGTGCCAAACCCATATCACTTTCTTGATTTAAAGGAGAGTTCATTTTTGTCCTGGCTGTTCTTGTCCATATAATGAAAGTAAATGTAGACTGGTTCTATAAATCTCCAAAATGACAAAAATGCACAATAAAATGCCATAAAATAGTCCACATGACATGTGCAGTTATTCGAAGTCATTATTAATAATTTCAATTTGACAAAATTAGACCAACTTAAGTCGTATTTATAGTTATAGTTTTGTTTGCCACTAAGGCTGCGTGTTTACATAAAAATACTGTAAAAAGTAATATGAAATATTATTGCAATTTTAAAAAGAACTGTTTTCTTCTGTAATAATTTTCAAATGTAATTTATTCCTGTGATGCAAAGCTGAATTTCCAGCATCATTACTCCAGTCTTCAGTGTCACATGTTGCTTCAGAAATCACTCTAACATGCTGATTTTCTGATTATTACCTGTGTAGTGTTGAACAGTTGTGCGTTCATTTTTTGTGGAAACCGGGAACGTCCCCCCCAGGATTTCTTTGATGAATAAAAAGTCCGAAGAACAGCATTTATTAAAATAAAATTCTTTGTGAATTAGAATTTTCTTTACTGTCACTCTGATCTATTTGATGCTACTTTGCCGAATAACTTTGAATGGTACTGTTTAAAAAAAATCACACTTACACTTACTTAAATCACACAATTGTATGATTTACAAAGAAAAAGTCATGTGGGTTTGAAATTACACGAGAGTGAATAAAGGAAGACAAAGCTAAATATTTATTGTGTGGGTGAACTATTCCTCTAAAGCTTCATTTAAACCCTTTTTTTCATCTTGTACACTTTTACCTAAGGACAACTGAGTGAGCGTGTCATCAGTTTTTTCATTGCTAGCAGCATATTGTACGTTCCCTGTAAAGCGTAGTTTAATCATCATGACCGACTTCTGCGACGAGCTCTCTTTAGCCCTCTCTTTCTCCGGTTCTAGCCTTTCTCTCCCTAATTCACATCAGCCAGGATGATACCTTCCCAAATCACCCTGTTATTCAACCATTTTCCTCTTTATTGCTTCACACTCCTGTCCGTTATGATTCCTTCTCCTCACTTGTTTACCTTCCCTCCTTCTCATCTCCCTTCGTTCCACCTCCTTTCCCCGTGTTCCTTTTCCTGCTGCTTCAGAAACAATTTACTTGTCAGCTCGGTCTGTCTCTGGGTTTAATGTTCTTTTCTGGTGTGTCGTTGGAGGGGGCTGTAATTTCAGTCGCGAGCAGGCGTGTGGTGATGCCTTTTGCTCGCTGCGAGCCTGCATTGATAGCTGGAGCCCGATATAGCAGCGTTAATGAACAGGGCTGAGCCAGGCACATCCTGCCCGAAGTCCAATTCACTCCACCTGATGCGTTGCTCAGGAACCGCCGCTGAGCTGTAAACAGATGCTGCAGCCGCACAATGAACAGTGTGCAGCTGAGCATGATGGGTTGCATTCTCTAACCACCTGACAATCTCAGAGTTTCTTTGATGAAACTGGTGTCGTGTTGTGTGATGGCTGTAGACTAGATATAGACACGCATTTACACACCAGTGTACATCTATGATCTCAGTTCCTCTGACCTTAAAGTCAATATGAAATCAAAATAGACTCTATTTACTTTTTTAAATACACATTCCTGGTCTATTTCAAATGATTCATTGCTGCACAGTACTCTAAAGGTGAAAAATATGTAATCTTTAATCAAAATATAGTGATTTTCTCTTCCTCTAACCAACCAATAATAGCTATTTAGACCTTGTTTTGAGCAAATTTGTATTTGGCCTGGCTCATTTTTTTTCTCCCTTACAAACCAATCAAGTCCAGATGGATAAAAGTTTTTTTTCTCTTTTTCTTTTTCATATTGTATATGTTTCGTCATTCATAAATTCATCACATTTCAGAAATAGATGGGTTGTAACCATTTTTGCTGACTTTAAGAATATTTAGGAATATTAAATGTGACCCTGGACCACAAAACAAATCATAAGGGGTAATTGTTAATTACCGTTGAGAAATAAATAAGATTTCTATTGATGTATGGTTTGTTAGGATAGGATATTTGGTCGAGATACAGCTATTTGAAAATCTGGGATCTGAGGGTGCAGAAAATTCTAAATATTGAGAAAATCGCCTTAAATTGTCCAAATGCAATGCAAATTACTTATCAAAAATTAAGTTTTTATATATTTTACATTAGGAAATTTACAAAATATATTCATGAAACATGATCTTTAATTAATATCCTAACGATTTTTGGCATAAAAAAAAATCAATAATTTTGACCCATACAATGTATTTTTGTCGATTGCTACAAATATACCTGTGCTACTTATGACTGGTTTTGTGCTCCAGGGTCACAAATGTTCAGTTCACTATATTTTGAAAGCAAATGAATAGTGTCACTCCGATGCTTTTCTCCAGATCTTTTCCTGCGTTTCAATATGGAAAGTCTCAGGTTACTTATTAAACCATGGTTCCCTGAGAGGGGAACGAGGAACTGCGTTCCTCTAGGGGTCGCTATGGGGAACGAATCGTCGTGACCCGTGTCTGAAGCATAAAAACACCAACAACACGTTGGCCGGAGACAGCCATGACGTCACTACCGGTGCAACTAGTACAAAATAGGCGCCGGTAGCGCACATCATCACTTCTTCGTCTGAAGCTTGTGTCCGCAGCATGGCACAAAAGCTAGAGGACGCAGTGTCTCGTTCCCCTCAGGGAACCATGGTTACATAAGAAACCGCGACTTCCCTTTCGTGGAACTTCGAACTGGTCCTCTAGGGGTCGCTATGGGGAACAATATACCCACGCCGCCATGCTGAGGGAAGTGCAAGCCAGAACCATGGCGAGCCACTAAGTACAAACTACACCATATCGCTATGGGAGTTGCCCTGTCCTGGACTAGACGGCTGTCAGTGACATTACTTCCTGCGGCCAGAAGCCTAGGCTGCCAAGGGACATTACTAGAGCCTCACAGTGTGCAGGTCCCACCGGGACAAGATTGGTAGTAGAACCCAGGCTACCAATAGTCTACCACGGGAATCAGTCTCTCGAGATTGACCTCTGGTGTAATGAGGGCGGCTGGCTTGGTGCCCAGAACTGCGGGACGGCAGGGGCCACCATACCAGCTGTGCCAAAAAAAGCCTCCTCGGAGGTGGCGCCATGGCCTAGAATCATGAAGGATTCCTTCCAGGGAATACGACCAAGAGCCTACTTATTGGATCAATTACTAGTCTTGGCCTATCACTCAGGGCTACCTCACTTTGCAGAAGGACCTGTCTAAACAGGCCTCTAGTGGAAACCCTGTCAGAGTAGGTATGCGGGGATACCGTGAGGAGTGGGTCCCAGGCGGAACCGGGGTTTTAGACCACTCAGAAAGAGAACGAAGCTGTGCGCGTAACTCTTACCATATAGGATTTTAGAGAAGTGGGCAAAGTAGAACGTGCGCACTTACCACTTTCGTGGAATTTTAGAAAAGTGGGCAAAGATACCGTGCCCACTTACCACCATGTGGATTTTAGAATGTCCATATGTAGATGGATACAACCGTTCTAGGGGGTTCTCGTGGCACTTCTGGAGGGCAGCCTATAGATGGAGCTCTGAGTAGTCATCAGTCTCACCTACGGCTATCACGCTGGCGTGGCTAGCCGCGAACCTGTAGCTGAGGGAGCAGACATCCATTCAGCGGGAGCTCGACCTACAGCACGTTCCATTGGTGGAACGGCTAGCAGTTATCAGCTGGGGGAGCAACACACCCAGTTCTCACCGAGAAGGGGACTCGACCCGCAGCACGTTCCAGCTAGCGGAACCAGCTAGCAACAATCTCGGCGTGGGAACCCACGCCTGGTCCTCAGACGCCCAGGGGGCTCGACCCTATCTACTAATGCCGGGTTTCCCCGGCTGGCAGTAGCTCATTCTAGCTGGGGGAGCTCAAAAACACCTCTCCCGAGAGGGGGGCCCAACCAGCAGCCTGATTAAAAAACCAGAGGGGTAGCATACTGCAGGCTAGCCACATCGCCAGCGCATCAGGGAGGCGGAGGACGGCCCAAACCTACTGATGCAGCTGGTACGAGGTCTTTCTGGAAGACAGCGAGCTCAAGCCTCTCATGACAGAGGCACCTCCGTTTTTCCTCAGCTGAGGAATACTGTCCCCATTCTAGGTGACCCTTTCCTGAAAGGGGAGCAGTGCTAAACATTACCACGAGGACAGCCCATGGAGCGAGGGATTCAACTCCTCGGAGAGGATCCTGCTCGTCAGACGACACTCTTAGTACCCTCGATATCAAGGGGGGCAGTGCCTTCTGAGTGCGTCGATCGAGACACACTGGTTGAGAGGAGCCCAGGAAATCGGGGCCTAACCCTCTCCGAAACAGGGAACGAAGTCAGAAACGCGTAACCCTGACCATACAGGATTTTAGAGAGGTGGGCAAAGAAGAACGTGCGCACCTACCACTTTCGTGGGATTTTAGAGAAGTGGCAAAGCATAACGTGCACACCTACCACCTAGGTGGAATTTTAGACGGGTGGCAAAGCTTAACGTGCCCACCCACCACTTACGTGGATTTTAGAAAAGCGGCAAAGGATAACGTGCACACTTACCACTCGCGTGGATTTTAGAAGGTGCGCAAAGAGAACTCTTAGGGTTCTATTGTCACCCGGACGTAATGGCCGGTCGGGAACCGCAGCGCCGGCCCCCTCCTCAGAGGTGAGGGGAGTGCTGTCTCCAGGGCGTGTCGCCAAGACACACTATTGAGTGGCACAAGGGTACGGGGTTACTCCCTTTAAAACCAAGGGAACGAAGACAGCACGCTTAACCCTTACCTTCACAGGATTTTAGAGAAATGGGCAAAGAATCCCGTGCCTATTTACCACCTAAGTGGAATTTTAGAGAATGGGCAAAGCAACACGTGCCTATCTACCAGCTATGTGGATTTTAGAGAGATGCGCACAGCCTCATGTGCACATCCCCAACTCACGTGGTATTTGGAGAGATTTCTTTGCAAAGCCTGCTTCACGTGGACACTTATCATCTTATCTGGATTTTAAGTTCATGGAGACCCGACCATATCGGCCTGCCGGAAGAGGCCGGCTCGCACATCTCAGTAGTGATGGGAGCCCAGCCTAGGACAGCTTACACAGGAGGATCCTGGTGATGCCCCCGTACCTCCTGTGCCTCAGCAAGAAGGAGTACGCCGGTGGCCAGGAAGCCCCTCGGGGTGACCAGGCCCATCCGGGTGCCTTGCAGCGTAGCACCGGGGGCCCGATGTTCACGAAGGCTCCTGCAAGAGCCCGTAATCGGCCGCATGATCCAGGAGGTATGAAGCCGAAGCCCGGCTTTTCTTACCGTCTGGATGTATGTCGACGAGTGACACGCCTACTGCAAGTAGAGCACCTGGCCTCTGAGCCCAGCAACGGCACCTCATTAAGGGCGTCTAGCAAGGGACAAAACCGCACAGGTCCCGTGGAAACACTGCAAGGAACTTATAGATGGTTACCTACACACACAGCCAGCTCGGTCTGTCCTCGATATACAGATATAATGATATTTGGATCGTACTCACCCCCATAACCTCTGTGCTGGAGCTCTGCTCCAAGGATCTCCTGACCGGATCATCCGCTGCAGGTAACTTACATATATTACACATGACCACCTCAGTCTCTCATTAGTATACACTCTCATGACCTATGGATCATACTCACCCACCACGAGTCTTGTTGCCGGGGCTCTGTCCGGGGATTTTTTTTTTTGACCGGACCATCAGTCAGGCGGTTTCTATGATCTGGCCATAGAACCACCAACAACATCATTGGCCCAGTAGGAGACTGTTTGAAAAGGTTTTACAGCTAACCTCGGTCAGCTGAAGATGGTGGTCATAAAGGGGAATTGGAAAAAGGGGAGGACAAGGTAGATGTTGCACCCCCTGCGGGAGAGAGTGAATACATAAGTATTACTCTGACCCGGACGAAAGCGCTGGCGACTTGCCCAGGTCTCACCCCTCGGGTTTCGCCTGCCTTTTCCCCTTGACAGATATACTGCCTACCCCCCACAGGCGGGGGAGGAGCGCGAGCCGCGACGCTAGCCTTCTGAGCCAGTCTCTGATCCTCGAACCGAGACGGGCCAGAACCCCTGGTTTGTTCGGGCTCAGACCTAGGCCTTCGTGGAATGAAGGTTTTGAAGGCAGCTGAGCACGCCTTCGCCTCCCTGAACTCTTCGACCACCGTCTCAACGGATGTACCAAAAAGATCAGAGGGCGAAACCGGGGCATCGAGAAAAAAGCCCCTTTCTTTCTTCCCGATGTCCGCCAAATTCACCCTCAACTTCCGCTCCGTCACCACCATAGCAGCCATCGCTCTGCCCATGGCCAAGGCTGCCTGCATAGTAGCCCGGAGGGCCAAGTCTGTGTTGCTCCGCAGCTCAGCCGTTTCACAAGGGGAAAGGCCCTGCCCCTCATCCAAGTCCTTCAGCAGGTCAGCCTGATAGGCCTGAAGCACCACCATAGTGTGCAACGAGGCCACAGCCTGACCTGCCGCTGCGTACGCCTTGCCGTTCGTGCGAGATGTGGCTTGAAGGGGCACGGATGGCAAGGAGGGAGTTGTGAGGAGGGATGACGTCTCCCCAGAGAGAGATAGCTGGCTAGCGTCACTTCCACAGGGGGCATCATCCCATAGACGCTTTCGCGCATTGACTCGATGTTTGCATAACTCGTATGCTGAAACCGATATATGCGTGAGGAAAACGGCCTCTTCCAATCCTTCTCGATCTCAGTATGGAGATCAGGAAGGAAAGGAAGGCTCACTTGAGCTGGAGGTGTATGGCCGGAGAGATAACGTTCGTCGAGGCGACCTCGCGACGTCACCTCCTTGGGCTCGTTTCCACGGTAATTCGAGCCTCACCGTGGCCCGATCCATTACCTCTAGCAGCTCACCATACGCAGGGCAGGTGGATTGGGAAAGCTCAGCCTCAGCTTCTTCACTCTCCGCATCCATTCCTGCTCTTTGGGCTGGGCCAACTGAGCACTGGCCCAGGATCAGCTGATATCAGAGAGAGGATATCATCGTCCAGTGGCTGTCTCCCGCCCGACACCGATGCGCGGAAGAGGGGAACCCCCCTTCAGCCTCATCGGCTAGGTAAACCTGAGATCCCCACGAGCTCATTCTACTCCGTGCCTCAGCAGCTGCGGGTCCTGAACCGCGGGAAACCTATGGTTGTCCCTCTCCACTCGAGAAGAGAGACAAACGAGAGCGGAGCTTTTTCAGCGAAAAGCTCTCACAGTGCATGCAGATTGCCCCCTCGAGGACATTGCGTGCTCTTTGCCCAAACAAACAACGTATAGATCGTGTGAATCATCGGGTGTCGGGAACCGCTGGCACGGATGTACACACTTTCTAAACGCACCGCTAGTGCTCGCCATAGTAGGAAAATAAATACTCTTACTTTGCTTTTGGAATACACGCTTCAAACAGAACGGTCAGTGAATACGAAGAAAGTGATGATGTGCGCTACCAGTGCCTATTTTGTACTAGTCGTGACGGTAGTGACATCATGGCTGTCGCCGCCCAACGAGTTGGTATTTTTTCAATGTATGCTTCAGACACGGGTCACGACGACGAGGCGTTCCCCATAGCGACCCCTAGAGGACGCAGTTCGAAGTTCCACGAAAGGGGAACTTACTGATGCAAATGTAATAGAATGAGGGGAGAATTGTGAACAATTGGTTCGTTAATCTCAAAGATCAGAATGGATAATATTTGGAACTATTGATCTGTTCTTTTCAACAAGAGTTGAAATGGTTCACTTAACGTCTGAATAATGGTATTGCAAATAAGTTATTTTTCTGAATCGACTTGTGCCATGGATTCACTTCATAAACAATATACCTTTTACTAGTACTCCTGTGGGGATATTGGCTGTCAAACACTTGCCTTTTGGTTAGCCAATGTCCAGTGGGCACAGGCCTCATACAAGCAACTCAAGTTTGAGTCCAGCTCATGTTATTTCTCAATCCTGGTCGTATCTGTTATCTGCACCCTTTTTGACGACTCATACTATAAAAGTGGCAAAAAGTTGTTACACAAAACTGCCTCTGTGCCTGTATTTATTGTACAGCTCTCTGGTAAACTTGATTCTGCTTGGTCAGTAACTGCATGTTGCGGTCAAATATTTTATTATATAATGATGCTAATTTGACTGCAATACACAATTTCTTATATACAGTAGCTTTGCTAAACACAGCTGTAGTAATTTACTTTCTCTTACCTCTCTTTCTTCGCATTAATAGAATTTTTTTTTTTTTCCTCAAATCAATGCTTAATTTCCATTTATATATTTATTTGGTAAGTAACTGCAGGTAAGTACAGTCAGTCGGTCACTATCGCCAAATAACCTCCTTTATGGTGATTAAAAACCCCTCTGCTTCGCATCCTGATCATCCTTGTCAGATTTATTTGGGAATAATGACTGTCTATCTGTACATTATCCCTTATATAGGCTTGTAATCAGTTTTTATATCTACACCCCTATATGAGAAAATGAGAAAAGGGGGCTTGAAGGAGGAGAAAAAAGCAGGTGGACTATGGGTCATTGCTAGATATCTGACCGAATGTACAACACAGCAGATTTGGTAGCTGTGCATCATGAAAGCAGGCACTTGAAGGAGCCGTGCGCTTATCCTTCATGTGCTGCTGACAGCAGCACTTTGGTCTGCATATGTTCCGTTGCCCTGCCACACCAGGACGCTCCGTCAGTGTCCTACCCTCGGTGATTAAATATGTAGTTAATACAGCGCTATAAGAATATTGAATTACGCCACAGCCGCTGTGACCTTTTTTGAAATTACAGGGCCAATTGTGCGAGACGACCGCAGCACTTTTTAACAGGTGCCGGCCAGAACACAGCCTGAAGGAGAATACATTTGCACCGCTGCTGACCGGCCTGCACTCACTGAACGCCACTGAATCACCAAACAGCAACAATATCACTGCAGTACTTTCCTGTTTATCACTATTTATTGCCATATCATTGTAGTCCCTATGTTTACACTATATCACTATAGCTCCCTTGTGGGCCTTTTACCCAAGACTGAATGGTCCTTTGTCTGGACTTGTTATTGAGGTAAAATGCAACTGTTACTGTGTACCTATGTTTTTAGATAAGATCAGTAAGATCTATATATATATATAATATACTTTTTTAAAAGAAAATAAAAAAATTTGTTAATCAAGGCTGCATTAAAGTGATTAAAAAGTGATTGAATGTAGTTCGTAGAGCGGAAGGAAGGAGGCGGGAACCTGGCGAACACTCAACAAAACTTTAATATATAAATAAACACAAAACAGGCGCAACGCCCCTCGCGGATGACTGTACGGCCACAAACAAAAACCAAAACACAAAAGAAAAACTCCAGGCCTGGTCTCTTTCGTCTGACTGTCGTCACTCCTCCCAGTATCCTTACGGAGCTCCACGTGAGAACTCGAGACCGGTGAAGTGAGTGGTGCAGGAGTCGCTCATTATCAATTACTCCACCGGCCTCGCTCCGTTCCCATGGCTCTTGGCCCCGCCCCCACTCGTCACAGTGATAGTAAAAGATTTCTTTCAAATAAATGCTGTTCTTTTTTACTTCAAGGAATCACAGTTCCCATTTCGTGGAACTTCGAACTGCGTCCTCTAGGGTTCGCTATGGGGAATGCCTCGTCGTGAACCGTGTCTGAAGCCTACATTGAAAAAAAACACCAACTCGTTTGGCCGGCGACAGCCATGACGTCACTACCGCTGCGACTATAGTATAAATAGGCGCCGGGAGCACACATCATTCTCTTATTCGTCTTCATTTGACTGTTTTGTTTGAAGCGTGCATTTCTGTGGTAAGAGCGATCTCTATTCATCTCATTATGGCGATGTTATTTCATTAACATTGTCTGATTCAGGGGCGAGTGCTCTGCTGGAATCATCCTAGCAAAAGCAGGAAATGTCTGAGGAGGGCAAAGAAGCTGAGGCTGAGCCTTCCCAATCCTCCTGCCCTGCGTATGATGAGCTTTTGGAAATTATGGATCGCGCCACGGCGAGGCTTTAATTGCCGTGAAGCGGGCGAAGAAAGTGACGTCACGAAATATCTCGATGAACGTTATTTTCTGGCCATAACCCTCCAGCTCAGGTGAGCCTTCCGTTTCTTCCTGATTTGCATACTGAGATCGAAAAGGAATGGAAGAGGCCGTTTTCCTCAAGCACATATCCTGACATCTCGATCGGATGCCAGGGCATACGCAGCAGCAAGTCGGGCTGTCGCTTCATTGCACACGATGGTGATGCTCTAAGCATATCAGGCTGACCTGCTGAAAGACCGGGATAGCGGTCTTCACGAAGTCTGAGTCTGAACCCGAACAAACCCAGGGGTTCTAGCACGACTAGTTTGAGGACAGACAGTGCGTCAGTGCTTTTGTCCGGATAAGAGTGATACCTCAGTATCTACTCATGTCCTTCGGGGGTCTTACATCTGCCCCTATCTTCACCTTCCTAAATTCCCCTGAGACCACCATCTCCACCTGACCGAGGTTAGGTGGGGAATTTCCTGCATTATAGTCTCCTATACTGGACCTTTTAGGTTTGGTTGGTTCTATGGCTTCATTGTGACCATCTTACTGATGGTCTGGTCTAGATGCTTCTCCGGACAGAGCTCTGACGCGGGAGCTATGGTGGGTGAGTACGATCCATGTCTTATATATGTATATATGAATATATATGTTTATCTAATGAGAATGGTGGTTGTGTGTATAACCCTTCTGCTAGTTTTTTTGCAGTGTTTCCCGGGACCTGTGTTTTTTTGTCCCTTTCTAGGGTAGGTCCTTGATGGGAACCCCCTCTGCTGGGTTCAGAAACCAGTTGCTCAACTTGCAGTGTTATTTCTCTCTTCGATATATGTCCAGACGGTAAGTAACCGGTTTTCGGCTTCTTACTTCCTGGATCATGCGGCCATAACGCAGGCTTCTGCGGGAGCCTTCGTGTTCATGAGGCCCCCGGCGCATCACTGCAAAAAATTTCATGGACGTCCGGGCTGGGGTTACGCTTTAATGCAACCCTGACTGGTCTACCGTATCTGGGACGCCCTGAGGGACTTCCCGATCACCAGGATATCCCCTCTTGCTGAGGCATCGAGCGGGAGGTATAGGTGGCATTACGAGAACCTTCCTGTGTAAATGCTGTCTCGGGCAGTGCTCCCCTCACCTTTGAGGTTTATATTTGAGCTTGCCTCTCCCGTTTGACACAGTACTTCTGGGTATCTGTGAACAGATGCTTGGAAAACACTAAATCCATACTATGGTAAGTGCACACACTAAGCTTTGCGCACTTTTCTACAAATCAACATAAGTGGTAAGTGTGCACGTTATGCTTTGCGCACTTTCTAAATCCACATAGCTGGTAAGTGTGCACGATATGCTTTGCCCACTTTCTAAAATCCACATAAGTGGTAAGTGTGCACGTTATGCTTTGCCCACTTTCTAAAATCCTGTATGGTAAGGGTTACACGTTATTGATCTCGTTCCCTTTCTCTGAATTGGTTAGACCCCGGTACCTTGGGCGCCACTCAACTAGTGTGTATCTGTTGACACACTCTGGAAGCATCACTCCCCTCACCATTGAGGGTTGTAGTGGAGCTTGCCTCTCCCGTTTGGCCCTGTACTTCCGGGTACCTGCAAACAGATGCTTGGAAAACTCTAAAATAATTGCACATGTTAAGCTTTGCGCACTTTCTACAAATCCACATAAGTGGTAAGTGTGCACATTATGCTTTGCACACTTTCTAAAATCCACATAGCTGGTAAGTGTGCACGTTATGCTTTGCCCACTTTCTAAAATCCACATAAGTGGTAAGTGCGCACGTTATGCTTTGCACACTTTTCTAAAAATCCTGTATGGTAAGAGCTACACGCAACAGCTTCGTGCTCTTTCTGAGGGGTTTAAAACCCCGGTTCCGCCTTGGGCACAACTCCACCTATGTATTCTCTGGATACCTACTTAACAGGGTGTTCCTACTAAGGGTCTGTTGAGACAGTTCATTCAGCACATACAAAGAGAAACATGCGTTAGCCCCTGTGTGACAGGCCAAGACTAGTATGATTCTAGGCTCTTGGGCGTATTCCCTTAAAGGAATCTATTCCAAGCCTTGAGCTCTACCCCGGACCAGGAGTCTGGCCCTAACAGGTAAGTATTTTGGGGTATGTAACCTAGGCCTTTGGCCGTAGGGAATAAACGTCACTGACAGCCGTCTAACATCCCATGGGCAACTCCCATGGCAATATGGTAGAATTGGTACTTAGTACTCGCCATGGTTCTGGCATGCACTCCACTCAGCATGGTGGCGTGGGTATACCATTACCCATAGCGACCCCTAGAGGACACAGTTCAAAGTTCCCATGAAAGGGAACGTCTCAGGTTCCTTATGTAACCTGGTTCCCTGAGTAGGGAACGAGACATTACGTCCTCTTGGTTTTTGCCATGCTGCGGGACGCACGATTCAGACGGAAGAAAGTGAAAATGATGTGTGCTCCTGGCGACTATTTAGACTAGAGTCGCACCGTACAGAGCATGGCGCGGTGCAGACGGCCAACGCGTTGTTTTTATTTTCAATGTATGCGTCAGCACGTGTCACAACGAGGCGTTCCCATAGCGACCAAGAGGACGGAGTTGTCTTGTTCCCTACTCAGGGAACCATTGTTACATAAGTAACCTGAGACGTTTTGCAAAAATGTATCAAAGTTATAAGCAGCACAAACTTTTTTCAACTTTTTTTTAACCAATGTTTCTTAAGCAGCAAGTTAGCATATTAGAAGGATCATTTGACATTGAAAACTGTAGTAATGACTGTGGAAAATTCAGATTTGCCATCAACAGAAATACATTATTTATTATGTATATATAAACACACACACACATATATAATGATTAATCGCATACAAAATAAAAGATTTTGTGTACATAATATATGTGTGTGTACTGTGTTTATTTATTATGTACACAAATTATGTATATTATGGGCGTTTTGTTTTGCACCCATATGTAAAGTTTTCTAATGTTGTCTTAATTTTAGCTCATTCAGTCACAACAACCATTTTTACCTCTTTAAATTATGTTTGTCAATGTTCTATTCCAGTTCCTGTTTTTATCCAAGCAAACCATTTTCCCCTGAGGGTTGTATAAACCAATCACCTCAAAGAAGAAGCCGATTTCATCCAAGCCATCATCTCCACTTGTTCAGATACACCATTCCCCTAAATGATGTGCAATTTAACGGGTAATGTCTGCTCTTGGCACAGGGCGCAGGAAAGCTTTTTACCAATGAGACGGGTACAAATCACACCGCTGAGGGCCCTCACCTCTGAAGAAGAGCAATTGAACATTACTTTGCACAGCACTTTACAAATTGCCTCGTAATTGTGTTTGTTTGAAAAACGTTGATTTCAGTGCCATATTTTCATTTCTCTCTAGTCGTAGACAGTGTCATTATTGAAACACACTGGAGTGGACCGGGGTTGATATAGAGGGAACAAATAGAAAGTTCTACGAAAGTCATTTAGCGCTGAAATACGAGGCAAGCGCCTCTGTAATTTAGTGAGAAAAACATCTGATATAGAAGATATTTACAGGTTGGCAGGTTTATTAAGAAAGTTCTGTGTTTTGCACGTATACACTTTGTCCTAACGGGACATGACACGATAAAGCGACAAGCGATAAAAACCAAAGGGTTTTGAAGTGGCCACCTGTCTTGAAGGAATGAACCTTAAGATCAACCCAACACAGCTTTACGACATGAACATGCAAATCAGGAGCAGGAAAGCAACCTAATAGTGCCCGACTCATGTGCTGTAATCTCTCAGTGAGAGCCAGTGAGTTCACAGGCTTTCCTGTAATTGAGAAAAGGATGAAAAGATGAAGGAATATGAGCCGCCGTTACGTTTCTGAAGTGCTGACAGAACAAACATTTACAGCCCACACACTGGAGTTATCTTGGGAAATCCTAATAATTTTCAAGATAATCAAGAAAGTTGCCTCGTATGCGTTCTCTCCTGGAATTCAATTCTGTTTGTAATCGGTTGAGGAAATCTGAAGCGGAAAACATCTTTGTACAGATTCAGATTCGATAGAACATTGATAATATTAGATTATTTTCTCATACATACAAATGACACCAACTGGGAATGTATACATATAAATGACAATATCCAACAGAATTCAATTCAATAACATGAAATCGAAATGGGAGTTTTGTTGCTTGTTAGTCTGTTAGCCTTGTGTGGATATTTATATGCTATTGTACTCCTTAAATTAGAAATATTCAGGAAGGATGCAATAAATTGATCAAAAGTGACAGGAAAGACTTTTGCATTGTTACAAGAGATTTCTATTTCAAATAAATGCTGTTCATTTGGACATTCTATTCATCAAAGAATCATCAAAAAAAGGTATCCACAAAAAATTAAGCAGCACAACTGTATTCAACATGGATAAAAATAAGAAATGGCTGCTGAAAATTCAGCTTTGACATCACAGAATAAATTACACTTTAAAATATACTAAAATAGAAAACAATTATTTAAAATATTATAATATTTCACAATATTACAGTTTTACTGTATTTTTGTTCAAATAAATGCAGTCTTGATGAGCATAAGATACTTCTGTCAAAAACTTTAATGTTTTCTGTTTGTATGTTACAGGTTCATTCTTTCATCTCAATTAGGGATCTTCATTTCGGTTATTTTTCCTAAACGATACCGATGCTCATTAACGATTATGAATCGTAACAGACAAGATTATTTAATTCGAATTTAATTAAATAGAAAAGGATACGTGTCTTGTGACACGTAAAAAATACTAAGCTTTGTTTCCCGGGATTAATTTTACTGTGCAAAAAGCAGCAAACAAAAGAAACATGCGGATTTACATGGCCATCATATCACATCACGCACCTGCAGCGCTTCTGCGAGCGGAGAAAAACATAAGAAAGCTAGGCTATAGGCCTATATATATAATGATAATAGGGCCTATACGAGAAATATATTTTTACTTAAATAAGAAAAATTAAGGGAAAACAAAAGAAAAAAATTGTGCAAAACAAGTAGCCTAGTATGCAGAGTTTCAGTATATTTTTGTGCTGCGCAAAAGGAAACCAAGACGGCAGAAAGCAGCATCCTATTTTTCTTTAGACTTATTTTACAAAAGCACAAAGATTTTTTATTGTGAATGTACACAAATAAAGGCAAACCTTTTACAATTCCGATTATCTTTATGACTAAAAGGAGTAGCCTAGTTGAAGGAAAAAATTTTAATGATTGCGCCGGCGAATGAGAGACGCAGCATTGGTTTCAGTTTCGTTTTAGACTAAATTAATTCGTTTTGGCTTGTCGTTTAGCTATAGCTTTTTATATTTTTAATTCTTGTTCTTTTATAAATACTGTTAATTGAAAGGATTTGTTGTGGAGGAGGGGAAATAAAATTAGCATAGCTATGGTTACAGGGTTAGTATAATGTTTGTAAAAAATTTGATTGGTCGGAATGGCCTATTTCTCAATGAAAAAATAAAAAAATCGACTTAGGACTTAGGCAATTTATGTTTTTTTTTTCATCTAAAAAAATCTATATTTTTATATACGCGTAGCGTATTTCAACCATGCAATCTCAATCTCTCAATCTCAATTTATGTTTTTTTTTTTGTGCAAATGCATGTCTTTTGAAATAATTGGTTATTGGACTGCTTTATCCATCCACGCTTATTTCCACTCCTTTGCAGTTTGGCCTGTCAATCATTTGATAAAAATCATTTTTGGATGTTATATGACGCATATCAGCCAAAAGCAGCAGCCACTCACTCATCTCGCTATGGAAGCTGATATTCAGCCATCACACAATTTTTCTCTTTTCCATCGCTCCATCAACGTACACCCTGCGGACTCTCACCGTCTCTGTCAGCTCCCAGCAGGCTTTCTGCCGAGCGATGATGACTTATTCCTCGTAGCATTTGTTGTGTCTACAGCAATGACGTGCTCATTAAATCCTGAAGCTTGTTCGCCACTAGTGTACGGTTTGCGATCGTACTTGAAATATCAAAGCAAAGTGACAAAAATGTCCTCGTTTAACTTCTCGGCTTCGGCAAAACGGTCCTGCCAAGCCAGTCAGCATGAGTCAACTCCATATGTCTGTTGATAATATCTGAAAATACAGCACGTGTTGTAGATTTGAAAGCATCAGACTCTGTGTCTGCCATGGTTTATCTGTCATTGTTGTCAGAGCTTTCAAAAATAATATATTTAAATGAACGATTAACCAAAAAATTACCCATCTGTCATTTACTCACCCTCATAAGCATTCAAGCTTCAAAAGGGATGCAGAAGTATTATAAAAGTGGACTTGTGCACTGTTCTGAAGTCATGAAAAATAACTTCAGTTGTGAGTGAATTATTCCTTTAAAAGCCATGAAAGCTGGTTTTCATTAACTTTTTTTTGGCCGTGTCTTTGTCTTACATCAAACCTCACCTGGTGCAAACAAAGGACGGACAGGTTAGACAGGACTCTCCACAGGGCTGTGATAGGAAATCCATGAGGCTACGTGCCAGGGTGGAAAATGAGATTCCCTGTCTTTACAAGCCATTCGGCCTCATCCAAATATCATGTTTGAGAACATTTCTGCCTATTTATTTTGTGAGAGATGTAGGTGTTCTGTTTCTATCATTGCTGCTTATTTAGTTGGTGTGTGTGGTCTGAGATTGCCGTAATTTGCGATTTTCTGAAGAGGCCCACATCCTTAGTACCACTCGCTGTTTCCCAGCATGCATTCATCCTTCTGTGCATCTGAAAGACTATATGGAATATGAAAGAGAGCGTTTTGTAGATTTTGTATTACCTCGATGCAAAGACCTGCATGAATTTCCATGCTTGTTTAGACTGGTTATTCTGGCTGGTGGACAAACATAGTTATTCGTTGTTGTTTTGACTCTATTTTTACTTGGACCACAATTTTTTTTTGTTTGTTTAAAGAGTATTCTTGCCATTCTTTTTAATATAATAGAAGTAAATAAGGACTTTGGCTGTCAAGATCCACAATGACAAAAAAGCATCATAAAAGTGGCCCATATGACTTGTGCATTATATTCCAAGTGTTTTAAATTATGCAACAAAAAAGCATTTATGTAGTCTGTATGAATCAAGTATTTCCAAAAACTGTGTGAGGAACTCTGAAATGTTATTGGTTGCTGATGATCCCGTCCAGTTGACTGTTAACGAATCATTCTTTGAGTTGATCTTTTTCGTGAGTAGTTTACCTATGGACAACAATAATCAGTTTTTTATTACGATTAGACAATACTTGATTGAGAATTACCATGTAACAGAGATTTTTGATTACTTTAATCCGGCTAAAGTCATATTCGAAGTAAACACAAATTGAATTAAGACATTTGGAGTATTCCTATTTTAGTTGCATTATTGAAGTGTAGTATAGACATGTACACACCTTAATCATATTACTGTCGTGTAGAATTTTTCACCGCATTTTGTGACAGGATATACACACGGCAGTGCTTAACTGTTTGACTGCAAATAAAAGAGCTTCAACACTGCCATCGTCTGTATGCACATACAAATAATTAACTGCACTTGAAGCTTTCATAAAAATTAAAAATGAAACACCCAAAACTGTACATGGCATTATCACGAAGACGAACTATATGTTTATACAAGAAATTCCGGAGGGGACGTCAGATGGCATCACGTGGGGATGTAATGACATGTACCATTAATTGATCTATGTTAGAACGGGAACCTGGAACGGAATATTTAAAAACAATCATGTAAACACCATAATCATAACTATGGACTTATTGAAAATAAGGTAAATAATTAGATACTGCTGTCTATGTAAACGTAGTCAATGAACATTGATGTACGGTGAACCAGACCTATGGAATCATGGGATGCATTCAAAATCAATACTTCCCGACTATTTTAATGGTGGGTATAAAAAAATAGTAGGTGAAACGGAGGAGTATGTCTGAATTTACCAGTGTTCATAAAACAGTTTGCAAAAGCACCTGAAAGAACCTACTACTTTCCTGTGAGATTCTGCATTCATATCTGATGGACATTTTAATATCCAGGAGGCAATGACGAACATAAGGATGATGGTTAGATCACATGATCACCAATGAAAAAAATGATATGATGTAGTATGTCCAAATTATATTTAATATGGTCAAACTCCGGAGGGCCGAGCCGCCAGAGTTTATTTCCAACCATGCTCCAACACAGTATATAGGGTGGACATACGTGCCATTTTCCCAGACGCGTCCTTGCCAGGATTGTTTGGCTTTGCGTTTGTCCTGTTTTCATGCTTTGCTGAAAGGTAATTGATCGACAAGTAAGTTGACCACTAAACATGCAGGCATTGAATAAATGGACCAATCATGTGTGTGTGAGAAGGGGGATCTACGGTCCAAAGCGATGCAATTACGCGTTACATAGGAGTTGTGTTCGACTTAAAGCAGGTGGCTCAGATTCGATCATGTTTGAAATTGTAACGTGTTTGAGTCAGGAAGCAGGAGCGCGGGAAACCGGCGAACGGTCATAATACTTTAATCAAAATAAAAATAAACACAAAATCAAAATAAGCGGCAGCCCCTGCAGATGACTGCCGCCAACCAAACACAAAATAAACTCCAGGCCTGGTCCTCTCTTGTCTTGCACTTTCGTCACTCCTCCCTTTTATCCTTCCGGAGCTCCTCCATGAGACTCGAGACCGGTGAGTGGTGCAGGTGTCGCTCATTATCAATTACTTCACCGGCCTCGCTCCATTCCAACGGCTCTCGGCCCCGCCCCTCTCGTCACAGACATCAAAGTACCTCGAGAGCATTTTGAAAGCATAAAGAACCGTCTGTATGGTATTTGATGTCATGACACCGAGCGTCTGCACAGTAAACAAAGCCAAAACCTGGATTTTTTAGGCAATATAGAAATCCTGGCCAGGGACGCGTCCTGGGAAAATGGCACGTATGGTCACCCTACGTTATTCAGGTACCCTGCATCCATTCGGAAGGGCTCATCCCTATGTCCTAATCCCTTCAAAGGGTTTACCCTTCGGAGTGAGAGCTTAGAAGGGTTGAAGGGTATATTGGACCAAACAACTGTTTCTTGAAGTGCCCTTCTGCGTCATCATCACATGCCCACACAGAAGCGCTGTCATCATGCAAAGAATCTGCGCAAAGGATCATGGGAGCCAAAGTCCAGTCCATGCAGTTGAACCTGCATTCCGAAGGGCCCTTTGACAGGGGACCAGTTTGAGCATCTTCGGTTTTGTAAAACGTCCTTAAAAGGCGCATGTTGTTTCATCCGAAGTGCCCTTCGGGGTGATATATCCCATTTGGAATGCACCGGTAGTTTTCAAATAATCCTGAAGGACTTGATTAGCTGGATCAGGTGTGTTTAATTAGGGTTGAAGCTAAACTCTGCAGGGCTGGGGCCCACCACAGATATAGAACATACTTTTTTAACAGTTGTTGAGACGTACGTACGCGAGTCAGGGCGCGGGAAGATGTTTTCGGTTGGGGGTGCTGTGTGTGTCCGTGTTGGGTGAAAGGGTGGGGGAGGGGGCTGGTTCACTTACGTCAGTGCTCGTGCTGGGGCTGGTGTTGTTTGGATGCCGATTTTGGAAAGTTTTTGCTGGAATGGGCATTTAAAAAAAATCTGAAATTCGCTTTTGTGCCATTATCTCCTTGTATTAAAGTTAATCTTGTTCGCATTCTGTATAGTTCATGTCTGATACCACATGCTAGTGTGAGGATTAGGCTAATCATCCCATATAGAAAACATCACAAGTAAAATTAATGATGTTTATAAAGATAAACATGGGTTTATTAAAGCCCACTTACAATTTACATTTCAGAAAACATTACAAATAAATTATTAAATGCTAAAACTGAATAAATTTAAATGAACAAACTTGGCGTTGCATTTGCAACCATGTGAAAACAAGGGGTGATGCAGCCCCCTCAGCACCCCTACTTCCCACGTCCCTGCTCAGAGTATTCAAATTTGGATGCAGCCACAAACCTGAACTTGAGAATTGGATCAGTCCATATGTGATCACATCATTCAGATTGGTTTTGTGAACTGGATCAATTGATTCATTGAAACGAACTCAAAAGAATAATTCCTTAATTAATCAGACATTGCTTTCTTAATGAATTTCAATGAATAATAGCTTAAATTGTGGTTCTTTTTTTATTAGTTGTCTTCAGAAGACTTAGAATATAGCATTCACGTCACAAGGACTGCTTTTTGCGGGAATTTTTTATTTTTTTTGTCCAACATCCAATTTTCACATTCACTATAGTGAAGAGTGGCAAGAAAAAAATTACAACGAGAATCCTATGGGTTTGAAAACACATATAATGTTGTTTTCTTTTGTTTGTGGAAGCCTAAATATACTGAAATTGCTCTTCTAATCTGTGCTTTTAGACAGCTATTATCTTAGGATCGTTTGAATGAAATTGTTTGTCCATTTAAAGCATTTCGTGCTGTTCAGACTTTCTTAATTATTGCTTTTATTGACTTAGCAAGAAGTCCACCACCCACTCAAACCGTCTGGTCATGTGATCGTGTAGTTATAGAGTTTTGAATCTTTTCCCATTAGCTGATGAGTGAAGCACATTGATCCCTCTGCGAGGGGGGGGGAAAATTTTATTTTCAGAATATGTAGTGTTATTCCAGCTCGGCATTTTTCTTAAGTGCGACATTTAGCGCTGCTTTTCAAAGAATTGAATGATGCGTTTCACATTATATCAGTCTTTCTCCTCCTCTCCCGGGTGAGATATTAAAGATGATCTCCGATTTGGCAGCTCTCTTCCTTTTTAAAAGAGAAGCTATTTCAATCCTTTCATTTGTCAATCACAGCCCCGCCACGTCCGGGCCAAGAAATAATTGTCCGTGCCTCTCCTCTTCCCTGGAGTGGCCGAGCACTTTTGCATGAGAAAAGAGAGCGAGCAGAGGAGGAGGAAAGGAGAGGTGAGGCTGGAATAGATGCGCGGCTGCATTGTTTTCATCACTAGATTTTTGTTTACCATGCCAGGAGAGTCTGGGTCCGCCGAGGCAATCAGCGAGAGTGTCTTCTTACATTTACGGGAGGGTTTCTGTGTGTGATGCTGAAGCTTCTCTCGCTTCAACACATTAGCTGTTAGATTTCACCTCGTGTCTTAGCTGCTACTCTCTTTCTTGTTGCTACTGGCTGAATATAGATGGATTTTAGGATCCAGTATAATTGTGTGAACAACATAATGCCATATTTGGATAAGTTTCATGTAATTAAAGGGATAATTCACCCAAAAATGAAAATCATTTACTCAACCTCAAGTGGTTCCAAACCTGTATGAGTTTCTTTCTTTTGTTGAACGTAAAACATATTTTGATGAATGTTGGTTGAGGTTTTTTAGCTATGTTGAGTTTATCAAAATACTTTAGTTCAAAACGAGAAAGTAGCAGTACAGGATTGGAACAACACGCGGGTGAATAAAATCTGAATTTTCATTTTTGTGTGAACTATTTAAGATGAATCATGTTGCTCTAAAACTATAATTATTCCCTTGACTACCAGAAAACACATATAGTTCACCAAAATTATAATATTTACTTGTCGAAGTACACATTTTGCATATTAATTTGATCTTTAATGTCTTTTAATGTATGCTATTTCATTTGGTCATGTTAGTAGCATGGAAATTACACACTTATTTCACAGAATATGTTACTATTTTCATATTAATGAGGAACAAAATATACTAATATGTGAAAAAAGACATACACTACCATTCAAAAGTTAGGTATCAGTAAGATTGTTTTTTTAAAGACAATTGTATGCTTTTAGTTTGCAACTTACAATGTTACAAAAGATTTTTATTTCAAATAAATGTTTATTGGAACTTTATATTCATTAAATAATCCTGAACAAAATGTATAACGGTTTTCGCAAAAATATGAAGCACTACAACTGTTTTCAACATTGAAAAAAAAAACTTTTATTTTTGGGATTGCCAAATCCGCATATTATTTTGATTTCTGAAGGATCATGTAATGCTGAAGACTGGAGTAATGATGCTGCAAATGCAGCAGTTGATCACAGGAATAAATTACATTTGAAAATATATTTTTTAAAAATTGTAATAAACATTTCCAAATTTTCCTGTTTTTATTACATTTTTGATCAAATAAATGCAGCCTTAGTGAGCATAAGAGTCAGCAATATTCAAACATATTAAGAAATCGTATAACGCTAGTGTAACTGGAGCAATTCAAGTGCAAATACCATTGAAATCCTAAAGCTAGTCACAAAAATCAAAAAGAGTTGACTCAATCACCCTTTCTCATTTATTTAAGTTGTTTCATACGTGATATAGGTATCAAAAATGTATGAACTTCATTTAACTTTTGAAACAAAGTGCAGAAAGCACATACAACATTATAGAGATTGAATTCAAAGTTTCAGATGCAGATGTTTGAAGCTTGATTTAGGTAAAGGGGCTGATTAAGTTGTCTAAATAGTCTCTAGCTCAAGTTTCAGGTGTTTACTACACAGATTTTAAGTGCTAACGTTTCATTTTTGTGAGATGTGCACTGCGTTTCCCTCCCGCGACAGCATCTCAGAGCAGCTTTTATAATTCCATACCAGTACACAGCTGTTTCTAAAGCACACAAACATGTTGGATTAATTAGTGCTCTTATATTCATAAACATTCCCAGCACTTTGAATTCTATACAGCGTCAATCCCGAAGAGTCTGAGCGTGTATGTGTGTAATGCTAAGCACCTGTACACATGCTATGAAGTATTGATGTGCATTGTGTCGGTATCTGTTTAATGAGCAGCTCAGGGGTTTGTTTAGTCGCCTGAAGGCTGGATGCTGTACTGATGAACAGAACTCGAAACCTTCCCCATCAGCCCTCATCTCTTCTGATCCACTCTTGGAGTTAATCTAGAGGGGTGCAGCTTTATGAGTCATGAGACTTGAGCGAGCTCTCCAGACCCCTGCTGATGGCTGCTGGCTCTCTGCTTTCTCCCGAGCAGAGCTGCTGCTTCATATCGGCCTCTGTTTATTTCCTACAGAACGTGAGTGATATTGTGCCGTTCGGAGGCGCAGGTTCATAATGTCTTTTAGGAAATGAAAAATAGAGAGTGTATTATCTGGCTTTATCAGCACTGTGCTGTTGCCTGGCCTTGATCCAACTTATCTCCACCTGAGGTTACATTTACGATGTTTTCGGTAACTCTCTGGGAAAATTTATTTTAAGTTCTTACAGATTTTTACTAGACCATTATATCCTGTAAACTTTGATACAAAGTTTTGATGAAATAATAGAATGAGATAATAGGATTGCTATGTTTAAGTTTGGTGTAAAGAAGTTTTATGTCCAAGGCATTGATTTCTTTGTATTAAATGATGGGCATGTTAAAATTGAAACCTTTTCATAAGGGGTTTATCAATAATTTTAACTACTTTTCAAATGCCTTTTATTGTGTTGCCAGACTCAGACTTTCAATCTTAAACAGTGTTGTTATCAACTAAAATTATTATTAATAAAACTAAACTAACTTTTAAAAATAATTAGAATTAATTGGAATGAAGAAATAAAATATTAATACATGTTCAAATATAGACATATATTATTGTATGAACAAACAAAAACAAAAAAAAGTACCTTTTTGACAAATATTTTAATTTGCGTTGTACGTAGTACTAAATTTAGTATTAAAACTAAAACTGAAAAATAGAATTATATAGAATAATAAATTATATTAAGAAGCTACATAGAAATAATAAAAACAAACAAAAAAAAACATTAAAAAAATTAAATACAAAACTGAAAATACAAAAATATGTATGAATAAAAAACTTTAATAGTATTATACATAATATAAAAATACAGCGTATGAAATGCATAAAACAATAGTAATCTTGTAGATTTGGAAAGTGTGTGATTTTGGGCACAAAGAGTGACAGATATGAACATTTAAGTAATATAATATAATTTTAAACATAGTATAAATTTATTCTTAATGTGAAAACTATTTCTATCAACATTTGTCAGTGTTGATTGTCCCTTGGTGGTGACGCTATTTCCACCCATGCAATTTTACTACTAATATAGTTTCTTCGAAGGTTAATGTACTTCCAGTAGTTACCAAGGAAACAGCAGTGTCAGTGAAGCGCTTGAGATGAAATGAGACATGTGATGTGTCGAGAAAACAAAGATAAATCTAAGTAAATATCAACTGCACAGAATATTTTTTATAGAATGTCACAGACCAGTCGAGCTGTAGTTTTTTTAAATTATGCAAAAGTATGACAGTTATTATAAAAAGCTAGATATGAAATAAGTCTTGACGAGACAAAGGAATTGGCCATTTTATTCCAAAAAAAGTAATCGACATTTCCATGACCATAATTTCCATAGTAAATGGTGATTAAAGGGGTCATATGATGTTGCTAAAAAGAACATAATTTTGTGTATTTGGTGTAATGAAATGTGTTATGTGGTTTAAGGTACACAAAAAAAATTATTTCCACATACGGACATTAGTGTTTCTCCTCTGTGCCCTGCCTATCTGAAATGCGTAGATTTTTACAAAGCTCATCGGTCTGAAAAGCAGAGTGTGTGCGTGAATGGCCAGCATCCCAGTGCGCTGTGATGTGGACGACTTTACCCTCAAGCGTGTGACGGAAATGTTACGCCTCTTACCATATTGTGATGCCGTCTCCCGGCGCGACGAGACAAAAACATTAAAACCCATTATAAACGAGGCATTTGTTGCATCCAGTGGGGACATAATTACGGATTATAATGACTTATACTGTCTTTTTACACGTTGCGTTGCATCGCGCTGCGTAAACATAAAACCATGTCAGCATTTGTGATCGGAGAAATGACAAACAACAAGCGCTACTCTACACTGCTCAAAAACTGCGCTGGGAATCATCAGTGGCAAATTTAAATATTAAGACGTACTTACAGGCTGTGAGTCAGAACACCGGCATTGTAGGCTACTGGTTCAGGAAACAGTCCTCCGTAAAATGCGCTGCACACATCTGAATATTTGGGTTGAAGTGTTCTGGAACAGTGTTGTAAATACAACTTAACCACTGATTTCTAGTCGTGTCCTCTTTTGGAAGACCAAACAAAGTATTTTCGCTTTCGCAACGAAACACACAGCGTCTTCACAACATGGCGGTGGCGGTGGCAGCAACAATAAAGTTACGCCTTCATTCTTTGCGTGAACATTTGGGTGGCGTTATGCAAATCTTCCAACACAGTGACGTAGACATGTGGGGGCGTGTTTGAACGAGGCGTTTTAGGAGGGCGTGGACCAGTCTTAACTCTTATAAAGAATATCTCTTTGGGTTTGAGACTTTAGTCTTTGCAACTTTAGGGATCTTATTGATTCACGAACAGCTTGTAACACTCCAAAGAGAAAGGAAACCTTGAAATCGCATAGGTATATGTGTAAGTGTTGGAAATTACATTTGCTTATGTCAGAATTCATGCATGTCCACTGTTTGACATTGCTAGTGTGTGAAGTAAATATAAACTAGTGTGGAAAGTGTGTTTTAAGAGTGCTTTCTCCCACAGGGCCCAGTGTGTGTGTGTGTGTAGTTGAAGAAACACCTTGAACATAATTCCTGCCATTTACTCTTTCTCATCTCCCTCGACTGTTACGTTTGAACAACAGCAAATGCATTTTGTGCTAAATTAATCTTATTGTAATCATTGTTGTTATCGCTTCTGTGGAGTCTCGGGACTCATGTTGCCGTCTGAAAGATTATCTTGATTTGCAGTCGTACCTCTGCCGGTGTAGTCGCCCGCAGAATCTTTAATTAAAGAAGATGTTCCCAATGCACCGAACACAAGTTTACTTGATCAATGACTCAAGTAGAAACACATTAAAATGCAGGAAGAAAACACATTTTCTCTATCTCACCTCGTATCTATATCTCATTTGTTGTCTTATTGTCTCTCTCTCTCGCTCTCTCACTCTCTCACTCTCTCACTCTCACAAATGCTCACAAATAACCACAGATGCTCTGGAGCAAAATTCAGCCAACCAAGCAAAAAGAAAGGTTTCTTATTGATAATTTTGGGTGTGCCTGACTAAGGATTTACAAAGTCGAATCGTAATTTTCGAATCTTGCCGATAGTCGACTGATAGTCGAATCGTATGTTTTGGGGGCAGGGGGCAAAATACATTACCAAGAGTCAAGTCAGACATTCGACAGTCATAATTACTGACGTTAACACACAGGGAAAATGTGTAACGGACGCCTCGCAGATACAAAAATAGTGTTTTACGTTTTGATTAAAAGATAGTTAACATTAAACGTCAGCGAAACCCTAAGAATTCACAACTTTTTTTACAACCGTGCTCTCATTATAACGTTATTATATGACCGTAGTTATTCTACATTTCTGTTTTGAGCTGAGCACGCTGAAGATGACCAGTAGAATGAAGCATATGATAGGACGCATATGAATGAAGCATATTAATGGGATTTCATTTATCGCATATAGAATACGCTTAATTATTTATACAACATAACGTTAATAAGCTATCATAGGCTATCTGCACAAAATGCCCCGAATGCACATGAACGTGTCTGCGCAGCTCTGAATGAACTCCTTTTGTGGACGCGTTCTTCACGCAACAACGTGCAGAAACACGGCAACTAAACTCTAAAAATTCACAGCGTTTTATTATAATAGTGTTCTCACTATTATGTTATGTATATGACAGTCCCAGTCATAGTTATTAATATTCTGCAGGATTTATTCACGCACGTTAAAATATTTATTTAAAGCTTCTTCTTTTCAGATTCTTATTTACAGGATCAACAATATAGGCTGTATATTAACTTATTGGGAAAAAACGGGTAGTTGAAGCAGAAAGGAAAACTTGAAATCGCATCATTTGACCCCTTTAATAAATGTCATATAATTTATAATTTACTAGCAGTTTCTGAAGTAAATCCTTCACCAATTTTTTTATTAGTGTATTTACTTTAGCTTTCTTATAGTAATGCATGTAAACTGTAATTTTTTGCATTTAGTGTTTAAAAATATGCATAATCTAAATTTTAACTACTGGTATTACAAATAATGGTTCCTCTGACTGAAACAAACAAAGAAAAGCCATTGAGAGCACATACATAAACACAGAGATATATTTTTACTATGTATCGACCAGCCCTGTTTCATAGCCCTCTTATAACACACTTCATGATTTGAACTTCAGGAAGACATTGGCTTTATAGCAGCGGGGCCGCGCTAACAGCAGAGACACAGTGCTGACGGAGAAAAAACAGAGCTGAAATGTTATTGGCCTGCATCCCAAATCAGAAGGTCTGAAGGATGTTGAGGATGAGAACTCGCATCAGAGAGATGAGATTCAGCAGAGTTTAGATGTCACCATAATACTGCAATTATATTTGAGATCTGGCTTTTTCGCACATGCCAAATACATGCATGTCAAGACGTGAATTTTATTGTGTGCCATCTTTACTACACAGTAAAAACACTCATCTGCACACACACACACACACACACACACACACACAACACCACACACACACACACACCACACACCACACACACAACACCACATTTGTTTGGTTTAGCATAGATAAGTATAGTTATGTGTTAAAAACGTATACTTACAAATTTTTTATGTTTACACTTTGGGGTCGGTAACACTTTTCATTGTTTGAAAGAAGTCTCTCATGTTCACCAAAGCTGCATTTATCTGGTCAAAAACACAGTAAAAACAGGACTATTGTGAAATGTAATTGCAATTTAAAATAGCTCATTTGAATGTATTTTAAAATGTAATTTATTCTTGGGATGCAAAAGTGAATTGACATCAGGATGTTCCAGTCTTCAGTGTCAATTGATCTTTCAGAAATAATTCTAATATGCTGATTTGCTGCTCAAGAAACATTTATTATTATTAATCTCGAAAAAACACTTGTGCTGTTTTCGTGGAAACCATGATACTATTCTTTTTTCCCTTTCTTTAAAAAAAACAAAAAAACAACAGCATTTATTAGAAATAGAAATCTTTTGTAACATTGTAAATGTCTTTACTGTCATTTGAATGCATCTTTGCTCTTTATTATTCTTGTTTTACTGTATTATAGTTCTTTATATATTTTTTTGTAAATCTGCTTCAAAATGGTCAAAATGATTTCTTTGCATTAATATTAACATTAATAAACCAAGCAAATTGATGGCAATATTTTCTGTTTAGATCTGCCACTCATTTGGACTGTCCAGACACATATGATTTCTGTTACACTGAGACAAACACTTTACAACAATTGTGTAACTTAATTATAAAAAAAAATTCTTTGGTAAGTTGTGTTGCATGGCTCATCAGTCTGCAGGGCTTGTCAGTTTGAATGTGAGTGACGCTTGTGACTTTCAGGCAGAAAATATGGCATGTGAGATGTGTGTGTGAAGTGTCACACGTGTGTCAGTATCAGACGGGCTCCTCATGCTTCTCTCTGTCCTTCACATTAATGTCACGCTGTCATCTCACTGACACACAGACAGACAGCGATAGAGCGATAACACAGGTCATCTGATCGTCCCTGTGTGCCACACACTGTGACCGGTGCTTTCAGAACTTCTGCCTATTATTGTTGTTTCTGTGTATCTGTGATTTGCGTCACTTTGATTGAAAATATTCTGAAATGGTTTTTAAACAAGTTTATGTAGGCCTGGCTCACTGTTTTACTATAGTATCATTAGCTATGTTCCATCCAAAGTTGTGAATTTAACTAATTAATTTATTTTATTTAACATTTATTTACACTATTATTTAAACTTATTTGATCCTTTTGTGTCCACAGGTGTTCTCACAAGGTCTGGGGGACCACTAGATGGTTCATAATGAATAAGCAGATTATTACTTCTGACAAAAATCATTTTTATGACAGATTTGACACAGTTGGGGGGCATTTTCATGGACTCTCCGAAAGCTATGTGTATGGCTTGCTTTATGGGATGACAGGGGAATTAGTTCTCGTTTGTTAACCGATACAATGATCGATTCTGCTGAAATACCGTCTGACTGATCTGATGGTTTGAATGTTGGTTCACTAATGAGGCAGAGAATCTTTAGAGCGACTCTATGATGAGTAATGTTCAATAAAACACGCTCTACTGAGAGTCTCTCAGCACAGGACTTCAGCCTACACACTGAAAACCTTTACTGTATATTGCACAGAAGCTCAGATAATGTATAGATATGTATACCCTACTGAAAGGACCAGCATTTGTGGTGTTTAGGATATTCGAATCTAGTATGAAATTATGATGTGGCTTTTTAAAGAATAGAAACAAAAGCTCTTGCAATTGTTTATGTGAAGGACTGTGTTGGTTGATTAGTTTCGCCTGCTAAGTTTTCTTGTTTCATGAACCAGTATTGTAGTTTATGCTGGTCTTTTCAGCAGGGCACGTCTACATAGATTACAGACACTCTCACTTACACACACACTCAAATACACAAGACTGTGAACATGTGCATAAACTACATGCATCATAAATATGCAAACATGTGTACACACTCATATATGCATGCACACACATACACTCCACAAGCTCAAGTATACATAAATATGTTGCACAACCATATGCACACAAAGGTTATTGCTTTTTCAGATTTGTTTTATTTTAATTCTAATGTCAAATTTACTTTACGTAACAGTTTAATGTTAGTTTTTGGCATTTTTCTTTGGAATTTTTATGTATTTTAGAATCAGTTTTAATTTTAGTGTATAGTTATCATCAGCTAATGTGCAAATCAATGATATTTATTTATTTATTATTTGAATACATTTACTTAAGCATTTAAATTAAACATTTATTTTTAACTAAATTTAAATTATTCTAGTTTATTTTGATTCATAATTTATTACTTGTTATTATTTTTATTTTTAGCTTAATTTTTACCTGATGCTGCTGTATTTTTTAATTAAGGGAAAATATATGTAATGGAAATTATCTCCAGTACCTTACAGATGTCACTGAATAAGAATTCCTGAAATATCACATCTGTCTCTGTAGCAGTGCTAGGCTTTGTGAACTAAAACCTTGATGCACTTTCTACCTGTCAATCATTTTGCAAGTCCATAGGGAAGCAGCATCTTTGTAGGGCGGGGTTTTAGAAAAAGGGGTGTGTCTAATTTAGTGGCTCATTCTAATAGAACTTCCAGAATGCCTGATAATAAACCTATTTCATATTTAAATGTTATATATTTTGATATTACATTTAAATATTTTATTGTAGTTTGTTTAACTATGCACATGCAGATTGTGGTGTGGTGATCATTGTATGAAGGCTCTTCACACTCACAGATGCTCTTTCCGTCCTCCTGGTGTTGCTGCAGTATCAGATGAACTGTGGAGGGGATCAGGCATTGATTGGCCCGGTGAATCTTTCAGCCCAAGCGAAGCTTCGATCTGTATGGATTGTGGGTAGGCTGTGTGGATGGTGAGACGGGGGGGTCTCTTATCGGGTGAAGAGCTATGGTCTTTTGTGTTTCTGATCATTATCACGCTGTCACCAGGGTTCATCTGTCCGCTTTCCCACACACACACACACACACACACCACACCACACCACACACAAACAACCACCACAAACAACACACCACACACACACAGAGTTTTCCAGCAAAACTTGCGGCACACTCTCTTTTCCTCTTTGGCATAACCTCTCATCTTGCCTTTTTTGGCAGACCACACACATGCCTGTGTAATCACTTGATCTGGTCCTTGTGTAGATCCAGCTCCTGAACAGATTAGGCCGCCTGCCCTGTAGCAAAATGACCACTCTGAGTGGTTCCACTTAATGCCTGTCCACAAGAAAAATTCTATAGGCACAGACAGCTTAAAGGATAGTGCACACTAAATAACACAAATGGAGATGGTTAGAAGATGTCCAAGCTGTGGCTTTTCATACTGTGAATCATATGGACAGGGATGAGATGAGGAGCCACAAAACTTTGAAAAAAAAAAAAAAAGTAATTAACTAAAATTACGCAGACCCACGATTTGGTTTTATGTTCCTGAAAACTTGTAAATGTCCAATTGTGTGGAAATTCCAATTGTGTGATTTCCAGGCCTAGAGATGTCATGGGCAGTAATTATATCTTAAAATGTGATGGAAAATAGTGGAAATTTCTATAGTCAGTATACATGTTTCTAGTTTTATGTTTTTATGGACATTAGGAAATATTTTTATTTGTTTTTCGTTTAATTAACATATTTAATTAAGTTCAATTAATTAGTTTTAAATTAAATAACTGCTTGAAATTGTTTAAAAAATCCTTGTAAATGACCTGATTTAACGTAAAAATGATCTGGTAAAATGCTACAGTACAATCCTGTTAAATGGTTTTATGGTAATTCCCCTACATAAATACAGTGGAAAAACTGTATGGACATTACCTGTATTGGACATTAATTTTAAAACGGTATATACGTTTGGAAGTGAAAAGACCGTATAATTTACAGTGAATAACCATAAATTGATATTCCCAGAATTCCCTGCGTTACATTTCAAATTTGATGTTTTTTTGTTGAAATAACTATGTTTCTTCTTACTTTTTCTTATCAGTTTTGTATATTAGGGTTGTGTGTTACAGCTAATGTTGTTAAATGAATGTTTATTGCATTATTTCAGTTTCATGCGTGTTACCATGATGGTATTTAGCGTTTGTGTGAATGACACTGTGCACCTTCTATATATGTTATTATTTAAAAGCTGCTTGTGATGGGCTTTGGTTCATCATGTGACTTTCTCATCACCACCTGCATTTGGTGGTTATCAGTGTATTACAAAGGTACAAAACAGATTTCAGTACTTCAAAAGGTTGGTATATTAACATTATATCAGTTAATGAAATTACGGTATTTAACTGTAAATTTAAGTTAAAACCGTAAAACCTAAAACGTTGCTACCGTATTTTTTACGGTAAAGTTCCGGCAACCACAGCTGCTATTTTTTTACCGTAAATTTTACGGAATTTTTTTTACAGTGTGGAGTCATCACAAACTACTAGAAAAATTTTGTAAATTCATTGAATAGAAAATGTACAAAATTGAGTCTATTCTGATATTGCTCTCCCTGCACTGAAAAATGTAATCCAAAATAGGGCCCAGTGTTAACATTGAGGAATTTTCACTATTGATTTTTCACAGGTGTTTTTCTCATATTTTGAATTATGCATTGAATTGTTGAGTTTTAGGATTAAAGTAAATGTCTTTAAACTTAACAGATAATGTACTGACCAATTTATTTATTTTTTCAAATTTGTTTCATACAGTGTGGCTGCAATATTCATTCATTGTATGGAAAAGAGCATCTTTTTGAAAGTCAGTTAGTAGGGTTAGTAAATGATCACATAACTTTTATTTTTTTCCATTCCATTCCGAGTCATTATGATTACAATATTTTTATTGTCCACCAAATCTGTATTCACTCTATTTACAATTCTCTTGCCATCCTTCTTTTAAGTTCAAACCTGGCTCAATGTCTTTGTCTACATGTCAATGGCAAGGTTTTTCATTTTTGGGTGAACTACCTCTTTTAGAGCAATTCATCCAACCTTTCCTGTCTATTGTCATTTCTGTAGGGTGTGAAAGTGAAGTCTTTTGCTGAGATGTAATAAAATTCCGGCTCCTCGGTCAGGACCAGTGTATTGTGCTTTAATTGGAACTGTAAGTCAGCATGGCCTTTTGAGGTATTTGTGTACTTTAGATGGAGGTTTTTGTCTGTGAGTACATGCATGTGAGTGTTTGTGTGTGTGTGTGTGTAGGCCTCCACAGCTGCTGTGAGGTAAAGGGCAGCCCATCTTCACCCTGACGGAGAACGCTGAACAGGCGCCACCTGTCACGGAATCAAGGTTACACGTCTGTGCGTGTGCTGGCGTCACCCGTTTCTCAAGCAGAGCATTACTTATTTATATCACCTATTTATTTGTCTAATAGGTTTTTATTCCTCTCTGATGACTCCGTGATTGTTTGGAATCCCTCAGAGACTCTGAGATCAATAAGTAGACAGAAGACCAAGACAAGGGCTGTGTGACACATGTCTTAACTCAGCACAGATGTGTGTGTGTGTTTGCAAAAACTAGTGTTTTTTTCACATAATCATTGTTTAGATTTTGCTTTTACCACGGACAAAAATTGGATTGCTCAGATGTTCTCTCATAACTCAGTTTTATTTCTTTAAAGGATTAAAGGGATACTTCACCCAAAAATAAAAACTCATCATTTACTCACCCTCGTTTTTTTTTTTGTTTTGTTGACTTCTTCTGTGGAACATTTGAAGGCATTTCACAGTGTTTGTTCATACCTGAAAGTCAGGTTGGATCCAAAATGGTATGGGATTATCTTTTTGGATTATTATAATTAAGAAAAAAGAAAAAGAAAAAAAATATGATGGGACCGGAATCCGGACGAATCTGGATAATTTAGTTTTGGAAGTTTGATGAGGAATATTTTGAGTTCATATTGAGATCGCCGATTTTTGATTTCAGATTTTGGTATCTTTCAAATCTGAACAGAATTTCTGAATGTCTCTTCAGAAGCTTGTATATGACATGATCTATTTTCAGTAGATAACTACCGTTTTTTTTTGTCTTTTTTTTGCAACACAATCAATACTTTTATTCACTAAGGATGCATTAATTGATCAAACGATTGAGGCAGCACAGCTGTTTTTAACTGATAATAATAAAAAATATTTCTTGAGCATAAAATCAGCATTGCTGAAAATTCAGCTTTGCCATGACAGGAATAAATGACATTTTAAAATATATTTAAACAGAACATATTTATTTTAAATTGTAACAATATTTCAAAATTTTTCAGTTTTTACTGTATTTTTGATCAAATATTTGCAGCCTTGGTGAGCATAAGAGACTTCTTTCAAATACCAGAAAGAATCTTAGTACTATATTCAAAGCAAACTCTCAAATGGCATGCTTCATGTGCATCTCAGTCGTTCTGTGATGTTAACTCCACCATTTTTTTAATTTTCATGAATGAAAGCAAGGCTATGAGGGATAGACGTACAGTCGGTCCAAGTATTGCTTGTAATATAGTTTCTGTCGCTTACTAAAAATATGTCTGTCCAAAACAATTCCTGGTCACACAAAACTCTGGAAGACGAGCATTGTGAAACTTTTAGACATGACATTAAAACCTTAAGATAGGCCATACATCTATCCTTCACATCCTTGTTTTTATTAATTCAATATGGCGCCTACTTTGAGTGTGGTCTAAAGCAGTGGTTCCCAACCCTGGTCCTGGAGGCACCCCAACACTGCACGTTTTGCATGTCTCCTTAATCAAACACACCTGATTCAACTCATTAGCCTGTTAGTAGAGACTCCAAGACCTGAAATTGGTGTCGGAGAAAGGAGACATGCAAAATGTGCAGTGTTGGGGTGGCTCCAGGACCAGGGTTGGGAACCACTGTTCTAAAGGATGTCCCCAAATTTTTTGTTAGCATTTTGTGATTCTGAAGGATGATCATGAGCACCTCCTTTGTGGCTATTATGGATGCACACTATTTCCGAGCTGCAGTGTTGCCGACTCAATGCTGAATGACTGCCTGACAGTCTGTGCAGCACCAAAGTGTGAACTGCTAGCATGACTTCATCTCAATCTTTGTGTAAAACTTTTTTAATGAGAAAGAAAATCTCAGAGTGCACCTTTAAACTTATTGCTTTCTAGAATAAACAATTGAGATATTATAGAGATCTCACTTGTGGTTTTCTTTCCTCCGGGTGACTCTCTTTTTCATGCTCTCATTTGCACACTGATGTGTGAATAGATGCTCCAGACTCTTTCACACTTCTCACTCCGTCACGCTCTTATCACATCTTCATTTCTCTGCTGACAAGTGTTTCTTTCCCAATCTCTGACATCACCACCGTACGAGTCTCCTCTCTTCCCACAGCGCTTCTGAGAATTCGACCCTTACGTATTGATTTCCCATCAGTCAGTGGGCCACTTTGGGGTTCGGCCCAAAAGAATAATCCCTGTGTCGAGGGCCAGAATAAGTAGTGAAATTGATGGCAGAGAGGGATCGATTGTCTAGTGCTGGCCTTTGTCCACGCTCGTCTGTAGATCCCGTAGCATCAGGAACCTGTAATGAATTCCTGTTCTGAGAATTTCAATACTGATGGAGATGTTTCTGCTGACGGCAGATTTGTCATTCACACGTTCCCTCAGGTCTGCTTTGGACGGAATGAATTTAAGGCTTCAGTAATAAATAACCAGATATTGGTGGTGGTAAAACATATTTTGGTTTTAACAATCTGTTTTTGATAGTGATGTACTATGAAACGGTTAAACAAGAAATCATAGGTTAACTCTGAAGTCTTGTCTTTTCATGGTAAAGTCATGTGTGTGTCATTGACCTTAAAGTATGAAGGGCATTTCAATTAATAAGGTCACAATAACTCTCATGAGTATGTTTGTGTCATTCTTAGGAAATGGTGAGGAATGCTTTTACTTTTCATTTAAAATTATTTTTGATGACGATTGCTTAACTTTAAAAATGTATATTTTTCCATCTCAGACCCAAACAGCCATAACTGCCATAGACATAGAGGGGCCATCCTCCATCTCCCAATTTTGAGATTAGTGGTCAACAAATATAATTTTTCTTTTTTTCCCCTTGTTATAGATAAAAAAATCTTTTTTTATTTTATATATAGGTTTATAGTTTGGAAGAGCCTGAGAGTGAGTAAGCGCTTTTCATTTTTGGGTGAACTGTCTCTTTAAACTTCCTTAAACTAACCTCCAATCCTAAATATGTGGTTATAGCCAGAGATATATGGGTAAGAGGTGGTTAAACCTGTATTAGAAAATGGATCAATCAACTCTTACAATAACCAAAGTATATAGTATTTTAAATACTTTGTATGTCAATTATATAGTTGAATGCAAAAGTTTGATGATGCGATTTCAAATTTTCCTTTCTCTTTGGAGTGTTACAAGCTGTTCGTGAATAGATAAGATCCCTAAAGTTGCAAAGACTAAAGTCTCAAACCCAAAGAGATATTCTTTATAAAAGTTTAGACTGGTCCACGCCCTCCTAAAACACCTCGTTTAAACACGCCCCCACATGTCTACATCACGATGTGGGAAGATTTGCATAACACCGCCCAAATGTTCACGCAAAGAAAGAAGGCGTAAATTTATTACCACCGCCACCGCCGCCATGTTGAGAAGACGCTGTGTGTTTCGTTGCGAAAGCGAAACTACTTTGTTCGGCCTTCCAAAAAGAGGGACACCAATGCAGGGAGGTTAAATTGTATTTACAACACTGTTCCAGAACACTTCAACCCAAATATTCAGATGTGTGCAGCACATTTTATGGAGGACTGTTTCCTGATCCTGGGAGAGTAGACTACAATGCCGGCTGTTCTGACTCACAGTCTGTAAGTACGTTTTTCATATTTAAAGAATTTGCCACTGATGATTCAAACGCGAGTTTTGAGCAGTGTAGAGTAGCACTCGTTGTTTGTCATTTCTCAGATCACAAACGCAGACATGGTTTTATGTTTACGCGGCGAGATGCAATGTGTAAAAAGACAGAATAAGTCATTATAATCCGTAATTATGACCCCACTGAATGCAACAAATGCCTCATTTATAATGGGTTTTAATGTTTTTGTCTCGTCGCTCCGGGACACGGCATCACAGTATGGTAAGGGGCGTAACATTTCCGTCACACGCTTGAGGTATTCGGCCAATCACAACGCACTGGATAGCTGGCCAATCACAGCACACCTCGCTTTTCGCCGGCCTTTGTAAAAATCGACGCGTTTCAGATAGGCAGGGCATAGAGGAGAAACAATAATGTACAGTATGTGGAAAATAATGTTTATTTTTTTTTACCTTAAATGCATAAACACATTTCATTACAACCAAATAACACTAAATAATGTTCTTTTTTAGCATACTCATATTACCCTTAATCATCAAGACGTGTAAGATTTTGGCAGATTTCCTTTAAAATAATAATAATAATAATAATAAAGGGGCCCGGAAAAGCTTTGTTAATGAATAATCAATATACATTGAAGTACTAGTAATATATTGCCATTTTATTTGCATTTTTATAAATACAAGTTTTATTGCATATAATGTTTTTAAACTTTTTTCTGTTCACTAAATCCCAGTATACAGCCTTGCAAAGTACTGTTAGTAATTTTTTTTCCTTCAGTTATGGTAATTTTGGAGTTTAGATACTTATTTAAGAAGAGGAGAGTGAAATCTATTACATACTGTATATGGGGACATACTGTACATACAGTAGTATACATAGGGCACTATTTCTTGAAAATGACCCATGTTTTTTTGCTGGTTTTGTGTTGTTTACATGCATAAAAACAGACCACACCATGTTTGCCTCAATGTTTCAGCATGACTTCATGAATTCAGCCATCTTTAAATTGATATTAGAGATAACAACCAACAGGTGGCGCAGTCTGGTGGTCTCATACGAAGGTGCAGTACTCTACCTAAAGTGATCTGATAGGAAAGTGGAATTAGTGGCTGAATTTAGAGCCATGCAAGGCCTTGTTAGCGTATTTGTTGCAGCATACTTTCTAAAGGAATCAGCAATAGTGAGATATTCCAGGTTAAATGCAAGTTAAGCTCTATTGACAGCATCTGTGGCATTTACCACAGAAATGAATCAAACAAAAATTGTGTTTGCAGTAACACACTTACAACATAAGTGTACGTTCAAGCCGGGGTTTTTTTTTGTGCTAACTTGTAATATTTTCATGTTCAAATGCTGTCGATAGAGCTTAACTTGTATTTAACCCAGAATATTCCTCATTTTAATGCTGAAGTGTGTTGTAACACCGAGTTGAAATGTTAAACAGCCCAGATGAGAAACTGTGTGGGGCTAATAATGCATGGGAGACGAGAGGATGGCATATTTTCCCGAGTTTAATAAAACACCTCAAGCACCGACACACTCGTCCCCATACATGGGGGAACGAGTGAGGAAAAGAAAGTACACAAGCATCCAACTCAGGTCACAAACAGAAAGGAATAAAATAAAATAAAGCTGTCGGTAGAGCAAGTTATCTCTTCACCTTTTCAACTCGTACAGACACACGCTTTGCACATGCGCAGATGTCTGCCACAAAACTACCGTAAATGCTCTAGTGGCCGTTACAGTGTATTTCACATCATGCCTTACTCTATAATTCCTACACAATTAGACTTGACAACTAATTTAATCTGGATCCAGTGGGCTGACACAGACATTGGTCCAAAGCTGACACATGCTGTGATTTACCGCCAGCGGTCCTTAGGCCCAGACAGACAGCGGGCTTTTAGTATATTAACACACATTAGCACGTACCTCAATACAGAGTCTTACTTCAGCCCTGAGCTGCCAACAGCACAAATTGAGCTGGATTTTTTAAAGCGATTGACCTGTCGATTCAGCGAGTGAATTATGGGTGATTTTATTACCTCACAGGCCTTTCAAACAATGCAGATACCATTTTGGTCTAGAAGAATTAGGCTAATCGAATGGCACCACTGGGAGCGTCAAGACGACAAACGAATACAGAAATTTAAGCCAGGTCCCTTTCCACATGGAAAAAGTGTCTAGAGACATCTGATAAGACCTTTAGCTCAAAAATAATGATCACCTCCGTTTTAAAGGCAGATATTTGGAGAGACTTTCACCATTTCTAAAATGAAGTCAATTATTCAGCCTTAAACCGACCGTCTGGCCAGAGTCTTTCAGTTAAGCATGCGTTCTTACCGATGTCATGGGTATCCAATTAAGCTAGCCGGGGGAGACAGGTGCTCACTGCTGCTCTTTCGCTCCCTTGCTTCCCCATTACAGCGTAAAAAAGTCAGAGAGGAGGACATCTCAGGTGGACTGACCTCCCGACCCGGTGAGGAAGGGGAACAGTGCTTTCATGAGCCCTAGAGCCCACAAGTACCTGTGGGTTTTGAATTGAGTGTGTGTGCGAGAGAGGCAAGATTAGCGAGGTAAAGAAAAGAGAGGACATCACAAGGGAGAGAAGAGAGAGAGAGAGAGAGAGAGAGAGAGGCACTTCAGACTTTATTTTTCCTATTTTTATATTTATGGGGTGCACACTTGCACATTTATCAGTATATTGTCACTTACACTTTTATATAGATTGCCAGTATTTGTCAAATATCAGTGGCCACATATACACTGAAATTATTTGTTAGTGACTACCGCATTTAAATGCATGAGAGAATATTCTATAATAGCCTATATTCGTTAGCTCCAGAATGCGATAATAACATCTAATGTCTAGTTGATAATTCATCATTCCCGATTGCCATCATATCTTTAATAATATCTTTATCTTTCCTCCATGCAACACAAACACAACACGAGCCGTGATGTCCGATTTGCGACCAAATTACTCTTTTGAACCGATTCTTTGTAATGAGTTAGCCGTAAAAATTCATAAAACCATCTCAAAGTTAACGATTTGAATCTGATTCACTGAATTATTCAGTGACGAGTTTACAAATGAATTGTGTGTCATTTTCCAGTTATGTCCGATTCTAAATGAACCTTGAGTCGTTACTGTGGTGTATAATTTGCGAGACATTGTTCAAATGACAATGTGTATAATTAGATATACATAGACGCAACAAAATTTTGTGAAATTAACTATATAATAATAACTTTAATATTTGATTGAATTAATATTTTATTGATTAGTCTTGAGCATATGAGGTCCAGTGGCTCGAATGGGACTGAAAACTTAGGTATTGTGAAAACCCCTTAACTTTAAGTATGAGCAATAATATTAGGGATGCTTGCCTTAACAAACACCATTAATAATACTGAATGATGTTGTTTTGTCTGTGTCTTAACATTGAAACAATGATTATTTTATTATATATTATGCCCAGTGCAACAATAAAACAAGCAATGAGGTTTTTTTATGGCTAATTTAAGGTGTTATGTATAGCCCTGTTGTTTTCTTAGAGAAACAGGACACATATAAAACCTTTGGCAATCGTAAAACTTGACTTTATTTTTGTAAAATTGGCAGCTTCCATGAGAGATCCTACAGTGGGTCTTAACAGGACCTGTGCACATGGTACATGGAGCATGAAGGGTGCAATTCTTGCACATGGAGTTCATCCGTGGCCATAAAATCATATGGCGTGATAAATCTCCCTCTTCCGCAGCCTACATGCTTATTCAGTGCTTTTCATCACCCTGGTCCAATTGTCCTTTTCTGCTCATCTTGCTCTCGTCTCTTAGACTTGTTCCTTTGTCTCTCTCTCTCTGTCTTTTCTTTCTCTCCCGGGCCGTCTCCCATCTGGAAGGATGGCAACCAACGGCCCGCCCCTCCACCCCCCATCTGTCCCTCTGGCCAGTTTGTTGGGTAAACTCAGCACTGACCATGTAAACAGAGGGCAGCACGTCCGATGGTGGACGGCTGTCCAGATGAGCCCAGTGGAGACAGCTGTTGTGTGTTTACTGTTGAGAGCTTTTCCCTGCACTGCAGGGGTTTTTGTTTCCAAGCACAGCCCCTCCACCCAATCTTACAGGCCTTGATGCATGCATAGAGAATTTTTTGTGCTTTTTTTATTTAAGTATTCTATTTGTGGATACTTGTTTATACTTTTGTATTTGATGCCCACAGTAGTGGCAGTATTGTGTGGAAACCAAGGGCAGAATGCTTTTAGATAGATAGGTAGGTAGATAGATTTGTGACTGAAGAATCCCAGAAAAGGCTCAATGTTTAGACAAAGTCTCTAAAATGATGTGAGACTGGAGGAAATTATCATAAAGAGTGTTTGTGACCTCGTACCTGCTCAAATAGATTCAGAATCTCAGACAGACTGATAGAATCAACAGCGGCATTCTGTATTCTGTAAACGCGAAGGACAAAATCAGCTATAAATATGGATGTCCAACTCTATCAATCTTTTCTTACCTTCTTGCAAAGACAAAAAAAAATCCTATTCAGCAAGCTGTGAAGAACAACATTAAAATAGGAGAAATAGGAGATTCCAGCCGTGATTAAGCTTCAGCTGAACCATAACCTGGTAATTGTGTTGGACAACTGTGGCCCCGTGATGATGATCCAGGGTCGCGTTAGTGAGAGGATGGCATGTTTGAGGCGACAATCCAAAAGTCCAAAAAATTTGATGATTCTTGGACACCTTCCTGCGCGTCTGGTCCTCTGGACGGTTAGTCAAACCATAACCGAGCAATTCATTAATGAGGACGCTGAGAGGAATTGGATTCACGCTTGAGCAAACAGCCAGCAAACACAACGACGCTCAGAGAGTATGATGCCGACATATTTACATAATTTCGAGTTTGGGTTCGGGTATGGTAATAAAGAGTTATGATAAAAGTGTCATTAGGTCGTCGAGAAACGAGTGTGACGAATTCGCAAGCGTGAAGATTAATTCTCTGTCGCCTTCCTTGCCCCTAATATGCCACGAGACCTCTCGTAATGAGTTCAGCTTTTCTACGGTTAATATACCCGTCTAGCCATATTGTCTCCCAAAAGACAACATGCCAGTGTTTGTCTTTATTTACAGTATGACCTGGCGTCTCCGGTGTCCTCTCATGTTACAGAATATATGATGTTTATGAGCTAGAAGAGATCGATAATTTAGCACGGAGAAAGAGATAGTGGTAATAGAAGCTCTGCTGTGAGGAAAATCCTTCAACGTGATATGTTGATTATTTTTTTATTGTTCCCATATTGTTTTTACGACTGAAAAACAATGAAAATGTTGGAAAGAACACCCAAATGTTCTTTCAAAAGACAAATCCTCCATGTCTGGAGGTACAGATGGTCTGAAAGTTGATGTAATTGCAATAAACATGTTCTGAGGGTCTCTCTTACGCAGCGCAGCAGTTCACTTTTTGCTACAGGCAAACTTGCTGTTTCATTTGAGGCGTCTCAGGATAAACCTCACAAAGTGTCTGATTCATGCAACCATATGCTTCAGATGCGATTCCTCCAAGACCTTGCATGCCGTTTTTTAATAGGTATGTTTATATCCCAAGGGCTGATTTCTGTTAAAACTGACAGATTTAAATTGGTTTCTTTTTGTTATATGAAACATAACGTCTAATTAAAACGGTCTTGGAAATGTTTTTTCAAGGACTATGGTGTTTTTCAAATAGCTATTTTTGTGTGTGTAGATTTGATTGTTTTACCCATGTCCCACATCCATAACCATTTTTTGTGTGAAAATATAATATATTTACTTCAAATATAACCATGCGTGGCATACTTTTAAAGGAAAACCTTTTGTCTATAATGTTTATTCTTCTTATAGTTTATATTTTATTAAATTTATATTTTAAAAAAAACACCCATGCCCCACATCCAGAACAACGCATGTTATTTATTGTGTTACGTCGGGTTGCAAAGGGTGGAAAATTTCCGGTCATTTCTGAAATTTCCAAATATCCCGGAATTTCCCAAAAAATTCCTGGAATGTTTCCAAAATTTACTGGAAATTTCAGAAATCTAATGAAATTTTCCACCTTTTTGCAACCCTATGTATAAGTAAATATATCTATTTACTTATAAATGTTCACACAATAAATACATATCTTTATCAATTGTCACTCAAATATAACTAATATAAGTTTTGTCTATAATGTTTATGCTTCTTTATACAAAAAAGGTAAATGAAAAATATCGTTGTTGTTGTTATGTTATTAATTATATGTATGCATCAGTTTACATTTCCAAACATTAATATTGCCATTAATTGTAATAAAGATGTTTGTTTGTACAAAGAGTCTGACAACAGCCAGTGCTCCACACATACGATCTGATCTCATATCATCCATATCTGTCTGGATATAATCTTTCTTCGTATATAGTTACATATATATATATATTCCTTATTATTTATTTATGGTGCAATTTAGGATGCATAAAATGCAGACTGAATGGCGAAAGCGGCTATTTTATGTAAAAATGTGTTCAAATACTTTTTCCACCCCATTATGAATGTGATTTGACAATGTGATGCATTCACTTTGTGAACTGGAGCCTCAAACCCAGTCTTAAATCCTTGGGTTTATTTTGTAGCAAATAGCGCCACATCATTGTAGGGTCAAATGACGATTGTTCTTTTAGCCACAAAATCATTGGGAGTCTTATTAAAGATCATGGTCCATGAAGATATTTAGTAAATTTCTTACTGTACTATATCAAAACTTTAATTTTGATTATTAATATGCATTGCTAAGACCTTAATTTGGACAACTTTAAAGATGATTTTCTCAATGTTTTTTTTTTTTTTGCATCCTCAGATTCCAGATTTTCAAAATATTTGTATCTCGGCCAAATATTGCCCTAACAAACCATACATCAATCAACAGCTTATTTAGTCAGCTTTCAGATGATATATAAATCTAAATTTAAAAAAATTGACCCTTATGACTGGTTTAGTTCCACGGTCACATTTGTTGATTGAAAAAAAACTGAATTCTCCTATGATGCATATACTGTATATCCACTTTTGGACATTAGAGAAAATATGTAAATCTGAAAACTGTGTTTATTCTCCAAGTGTCCACAGGGTCAAAAGTGCCACTGGTTGGAGAAACACCCGCACATGCACTAATCCTTGTGTTACACCAGATTCACTACGACTTTTTCTTGCTTTTTCTTTCCTCAGTTTCGCTCTACAGCCTCAAAAATCTAATGAAACAACAATGGCAAAAGAACAGCCATCATTCTCCTAAATAACACACATTGGTCCTTCTGTAGCTGTGCTGCAAATGTCTTCTGGCCAGTGAGCTGTTCCATTCGTCAGTGGAAATGGCCCTAAAGACTACATCCAATGTACATTCAAGTGCAGTTTATTCTTCTTGCAACAGGGACGCAATGACACTTCCAACATCCAATCCGATTATTAAAATGGCTCCTCAAGCCCACTCCGTGTGTGGTTTCTTTTTTCGGGGGGGGGGGGGGGGGGGATTACTGTGTATCTAAGGCCGTAGCTCAGCAACTGATGTTCAAGCATCCATTTTGAAAAACTTTGACCTTAACAGAATGATGCAGCAATGGAGATTTGCATCTTCCATGACATTTCCCCGGCTGATATACATGGCCTATAAAACCTATTTGGAATCACCCCTCACGGTTGTGGATTAAGCTGCCCTGCTTGATGAATTTCCCGACGAGGGAAATTTTCTTTGGAGCTTGTGCGGATGTTGTACTCTTTAGGGGAGACTTAGCTTGATCTGGTGACTTTTGACAGGATTTTGGAAGCGTTCACGACCCAACCATTTTTAAACTTTTGAAAATTGATGAGCTAAAATTTTGGATTCGAAAAAAACAAAACAAAGGTTTTAGGTAAAACAAAAATAGTTCACTTTTAATTGAAAGTCTATTTATATAATATGCAAATTGTGAATACAATAAAATGTTGTATTGATTGACTGCTCTGCCTCTGAACTATTTCACCCAAAATGATATCTACTGTATATTTATTTCCTCTCAGATTTCTAGCATACTGGCTAGTTTATGTTTAAGGGTCAGTATCATTTGTCTGGTCTTGGTTTGTCTGCAGCATCATTCAAGCGTTGAGGCCTCTGAGCTCATTGAGTGACGTTATTGAGTTTCGCTGTGGCTGTTTTTGACACGTGGCTTTATTGAAAAATCCTGAGACAGTTTTATCGAAAGGACGTCACTTTAAGAAGTGTCGAGATGGCCATGTTGGAGAATCTATATCTAATAGGCCAACACAGAGCAAACACAATTGAGAAAAATCAATGCCACTTTCACATCTGGTAAAACATTGGACATACCTAAAGCACTGCTGTCAGTAGGTTTTCATCAGAATGAAGAGTGCTTGAAATGTTGCCAGGCTTGCTTGAGGGATATTAATATACTGTTGGTGTTAACGCATTAATTAGCATTATTCTTGATTCTGATTAGTCTATTGTTGCATTCTCTAGTCAGATATTTTTATAAAGTGACTGCTCAACTGAAGACTCTGATGTCTCAGTCTTCTGTTCTCAAAGCTTTGCTAGTTTCATATCACTCAGCGGTCTCATATATTAAAATAGTTTCGCTAAATTCATATTTCAACATTTCACACATATTAAGCAGGATCTACTATCTATCTATCTATCTATCTGTCGTTCTATCGTTCTGTCGTTCTATCGTTCTATCAGTCGTTCTATCGTTCTATTTATCAGTTGTTCCATTGTTCTGTCTATGCTGTAAAAATTATTGTAATTTTAATGGTAAAAGACTAAAAATGCTATGGTTAAAAACTGTTAATTGGTTAATGATCAGTTCTATTCAAATATTTAAGTGAAAAACTAAGATAAATTTAAGGGGTATTAGATTACTGTAAAATTTAGTTTTTGGAAGTTAAAAAGAACAAGTATCTTAAGCCCGATTCGGACGGTAATTGTTTCTCACATGGATGTCTGTAAAAATAAATTTACATATCACCTCAGGGATAATAATGAAAGATTTTTTAAAACTCAAGGATTTGGATGGCGATTTATTCAGTGGAGAAGTGAGTTCTGTGATCCTACGAACACGGGAACGCGCTGCTCACGTGGCCAATCACATGATTGTCTGCTATAAATAAAATGAATTTTATTTACTAATTTATTCTTATCATTGTGTAAAATGTATTTAAAAATACTTATGTAAAATGTATTCTTATTATTACAAGCATATTTTATAATATATAATCCTATTCATTATTTGATTATTTAAATCTCCTGTTCAAAAATAGGAAAATAGACGCGCTATAGGTGTATATACAGTGGGTACGGAAAGTATTCAGACCCCCTTTAAATTTTTCACTCTTTGTTATATTGCTGCCATTTGTTAAAATCATTTAAGTTATTTTTTTTTTACTCATTAATGTACACACAGCACACAATATTGACAGAAAACACAGAATTGTTGACATTTTTGCAGATTTATTAAAAAGAAAAACTGAAATATCACATGGTCCAAAGTATTCAGACCCTTTGCTGTCACACTCATATATTTAACTCAGGGTTCTGTCCATTTCTTCTGATCATCCTTGAGATTGTTCTACACCTTCATTTGAGTCCAGCTGTGTTTGATTATACTGATTGACTTGATTAGGAAAGCCACACACCTGTCTATATAATACCTTACAGCTCACAGTGCATGTCAGAGCAAATGAGAATCATGAGGTCAAGGAACTGCCTGAAGAGCTCAGAGACAGAATTGTGGCAAGGCCCAGATCTGGCCAAGGTTACAAAAACAATGTCTGCTGCACTTAAGGTTCCTAAAAGCACAGTGGCCTCCATAATTCTTAAATGGAAAACGTTTGGGACGACCAGAACCCTTCCTATAGGTGGCCGTCCGGCCAAACTGAGCTATCAAGAGCCTTGGTGAGAGAGGTAAAGAAAAACCCAAAGATCACTGTAGCTGAGCTCCAGAGATGCAGTCGGGAGATGGGAGAAAGTTGTAGAAACCATCACTGCAGCCCTCCACCAGTCGGTGCTTTATGGCAGAGTGGCCTGACGGATGCCTCTCCTCAGTGCAAGACACATGAGAGCCCGCATGGAGTTGTGAGATGGTGATAAATAAGATTCTCTGGCCTGATGAGACCAAGATAGAACTTTTTGGCCTTAATTCTAAGCGGTGTGTGGAGAAAACCAGGCACTGCTCTTCACCTGTCCAATACAGTCCCAACAGTTAATCATGGTGGTGGCAGCATCATGCTGTGGGGGGTGTTTTTCAGCTGCAGGGACAGGACGACTGGTTGCAATTGAGGTGAAAGATGAATGCGGCCAAGTACAGTGATATCCTGGACGAAAACCTTCTCCAAGTGCTCAGGACCTCAGACTGGGCCGAAGGTTTACCTTCCTACAAGACAATGACCCTAAGCACACAGGTAAAATAACGAAGGAGTGGCTTCACAACAACTCGGTGACTGTTCTTGAATGGCCCAGCCAGAGTCCTGACTTGAACCCAATTGAGCATCTCTTGAGAGACCTAATAATGGCTGTCCACCAACGTTTACCATTTAACCTGACAGAACTGGAGAGGATCTGAAATGGCAGAGGATCCCCAAATCCAGGTGTAAACACTTGTTGCAAACATCTTTCCCAAAAGACTCATGGCTGTATTAGATCAAAAGGGTTCTTCTACTAAATACTGAGCAAAGGGTCTGAATATTTAGGACCATGTGATATTTCAGTTTTTGAAAATTAAAATGTCAACAATTCTGTGTTTTTCTGTGTACAATATATGGGGTGCTGTGTGAACATTAATGAGGAAAAAAATTAACTTAAAATGATTTTAGCAAATGGCTGCAATCTACCACAGAGTGAAAAATCTAAGGGGGTCTGAATACTTTCCTTACCCACTGTACTTATGCCCGATAAGTTATTTAAGAATGTTTATAAAACACATTTTAAAAATGTATTGCATACCTGCTGCTGCCATAATAAAGACCCATTTCGAATGTTTATGTGCTTTTCTTCTCTTTCTGCTCCCAGTCGCTGTGGTGGAGCAGTTATGAAGTATTGTTCTATTAAATACTTTCCAGCATTTCAGAAATAAATATGTATGCAAATTACACCGAAGTACAACGTTACCTTACAGTGGTCGGGAGTGCTCAAAAAGGTTTTAAACACTGAATTTTGAATCGATTTCTTCTTGTAAACTCAGAGATGTGGATTCGGACGGCAATTAAATTACCACACGACCTTGGTGTTTGTCAAAAAACAGTAGGTAATTCGGCCGTAGGTAATTTTACGGGGGTGGTGAGAGATAAACACCGACATTCTGGATTCGGACGGCATTTAAATCACTGACTACCCCCTGTAAATGGTGAAAATCACGTACGCCCCCATGAGAAACAATTACCGTCCGAATAGGGCTTTAAATTACAGCGAAAAAAAGTAAATTTGACGAAAAAATTGAACTGACATTCCCGCTATTCTCTGTGGCATTTCACCTTTGATTTTTTTGTTTTAGTTGAGGACGGTTTCTTTTTAGTTTTATGTTACATCTTAAATAGTTGTTAAATGCATGCTAATTGCATTATTGTCGTGCCATGTTACCATGATGAACTTTTTTGTTTTTGTGCACCTTCTATGTGTTAGCATTTCATTAGTATTTGGTTTATAATAGTACAAAACAGAATTTAGTACTTCAGTAGCTTGGTATATTAACATTATACCAGTTAATGAAATACAGTTCTTTTTTTTTTACTGTAAATTTAAGTTCAATCCGTAAAACCTAAACGTTACAACTGTATTTTTTTTTTACAGTGAAGTTCTGGCAACCACAGCTGTTTTTCTGTTGGTATATATCTATCTATATCACCCTATACAAGATTCTTCAATATCACGTTGGGGTCCTTGGGTTTATTTTGTGGTAATAACTGGTTGGCTGTATCTTCATCATTTACTTATGCATACAGAGAGGAAGAGAGAGACTGCACTTGTTTGGGATTCAAATGGCAGTGCTTTAGCTTAACAGGAAGTGGAGTGCTCTAGGGAAGCATCTTGTAAGTTTCAAACCAGCAGGAGTGGAGTGACCGCCTGCTCCCGTTCATCCTTCCCTCTCAGAGAGATTAAGAGAATCCGAGTTTGAGTCTGAGAAAACCACGAGAGGGAGAAAAACCAAGTGCGTAGAGATGAAAAGCTTGAGCTTTTGTCTCGGGTCGGTAGGGAGTCCCCATCCAGCGGCGACGTGTCGCCTTCTCCGCCCAAGTGTGAATGTCACTTCACTCTACGTGGGGGCTCTCATAGCCGCAGAAAACGATGCAACATGAAGGGAGGGGCGATGGTCTCAGCTGATAACCCTCAGGAGTGGCACATGAGACGGAGCAGCACAGCGAGTGGGTGGCAGCACAGATCCGCCTGTTAACTCGGTGGCTGTGGGGTCACGGCCGGCGGTGTCGCGTGGGGTGCCACAGGTGGGGTGCGGCTCGGTTGGCACTGATGAAAGAGAAGCGTAATAGATCTGCTCCCTTCCCCCAAGCCCGTCCCAAAGCCACCTGAGCAAGTTTAACATCCCTCCGCTCTCCTCCCCTCTTCAAAACCCCTACTGCGCCCTCCGTTTCATCTGCCTCCATCTGAGCGAAAGGAAATTTCAGCTGGAATTAAACTCGTGTGAGAGAGTGTGTGTATATAAATTGGATCCAAAAGTTTTAAATTGTTCTCTGGGTTCATTTGTTAGTATGCTGGTTGAGTGTTGAAGAATAATATCCATTTTCTTGAATAACTATTTTGAAGGGAATATAAATTATATATTCTGTTCATAGATATGTATAAATAGCAATATGTGTATGCACACTAAAAAATGTTTCGAACTCGAAGTTTTGGAGTACATTTAAAATGAAAATACTGTTTCAGTCTTTCTAATTGAAAATGTAAAGTTTAATTCAGTGTTACTTGACGTTTATTTACAATCAATTGTGAAATTTACTATCACTTTCGATTGAAATATTATTTTATGCATTCTAATATATAAACTATATATTTATCTTCGGTGTTTGTTTAATTCAGTGTTACTTGCCATTTCTTTACGAATCACTGTGAAATTTACTTGCATTTCATGGTGAAAATAGTTTTTTATGCATTCTCTATGTTCAGTGTGGGTGGTGTGTGTGTGTGGGTGTGGTGTGTGTGTGTATTATTATATATATATATATATCTAGATATATATACAACTACAATTTATTATTTATATTAAGTTTATAGTTTGTATAACCGATCTTTATTTATTGTTATTTATTATTTAACGGTTCCGAAACTGAACCTGCATTTTTTGCTTGTTTTTCATGAAAATACAACACATAAATTAGTGCAATTATAAATGTCATCCAGACAAAGCATACATATCAACACAAGAGCTTGCTGTTTATCCCATGTGCAGAAATTTGACTTACAATGTCCCCAATTGCCCACCGGCCCATTAGGAGTCCATCAAACCGATGTGTAAAAACAGCCCCCTCCACCCATCCCCTCATGCTATCATGAATCCCCCTCACGGGCGCTCCCCGCCCTGGCACGGACCCTCTTTGGATATGTGGTGAAATTCAATCAGATGCCTAATTACATCTTAACACAGGTTCCTCGCAGCTGGCTCCTATTCCCCTGCTTCTGATTAAGGGGATTAGAAAAATGAAATTTAGCAGCGGATTTGCATACTGCCACTGAGAGGGAGCCGCCAGCACATGTCTCATGACGCTGTTGGGATGTCTCGCCCGGCCAGCCGTCGATCTGTTTTTTCTTTCTCTCTCCGCCCCTGTAATCCTTCAAATGAGCCATAGGTAAAAAATAGCTGCTGTCTCGCACTGCACAGTCAGTGCTTGTGGATTTTTAGTGTTTGCGATTATACAAACCCTCTTTTGTGTTATTGGGATTAGTGTGGGTTTTATAATTGTTTATTGCGGTGTTATTGTTTGATCACTTAAAGAAGCTTTAGTGTTATTACAGACCCTGTTTTTTGGATGGAAATGTAATTTCTCATACTTTTGGATTTTATTTTGCAGTAGCATATTGCAATTCATCTTTATGATGACAATTACCCAAAATTGCAATATATAAATAATCTATATATATATATATATATACATAATATATATATATATAGATGGATACGTTTCTCCTGATGGTTGTTTGGACCCCATTGAATAATTAACCCAAAAATGAAAATTCTGTTAATTATTTACTCACCCTCATGTCATCAAATATGTCATATGTAGTAAACCAAGTATGGTTTGCTTTTTTTTCTGTGAAACATAAGATATTTTGAGAATTTTCTCTTTTTTTTTGTCCATAAATCGGAAGTAAATGGGCTTGATTCCCAATGTTTTTCAGAATATCTTTTTTTGTGTTCTGCAGAAGACAGAAGAGTTATACAATTTTGGAACAGCATATGATGAGAAATGTTCCATTCTGGGGTGAATTATTCCTTTAGCAAACAATTTGAAAGTCAAATTGCAAATTTTAGGTGTAATCGTCCTCCTAAATATTAATTGCAAATACAATGCTACTGTGGGGAAGTCGTGACCTAATGGTTAGAGAGTCGGACTCGTAACACAAAGGTTGCAGGTTCGAGTCTCATACCGGCAGGGATTGTAGGTGGGGGGAGTGAATGTACAGCGCTCTCTCCCACCTTCAATACCATGACTGAGGCGCCCTTGAGCAAGGCACCGAACATATCCAACTGCGCCCTCGTGTGCCCAGCAAAAAATGGCTGCCCACTGCTCCGGGTGTGTGTTCACTGCTGTGTGTGTGCACTTTGGATGGGTTAAATGCAGAGCACTAATTCCAAGTATGGGTCACCATACTTGGCCACATGTCACTTCACTTCAAAATTACATTTCCATCTTCTGGTCCAGTTTGAGCTCCAAAATGAGAGTCCCACTCCTTATATAATAACACTAAAGCTCTTTTAGTGAATTTTCATTTTATTTAAGGGATAAAGAACAAACAATGTGTTTCAATCCTATAAATACAACTTATTTCCGATGATAAAACACTCACATGATCTGGACAGCTTGCATCAGAGTTGAACTTTAAAAATAATAGTCGTAAATGTAGCAAAACTTCGCTTTGTTCATGGGGTGCATGTGAAACCCTTTGATGAAGTATAACGAGAAATACACCATCGGGTTACTTGGATTCCCAAGGATCAACTTTTTCTCCTGATTGTTTTATTCACAGCGGCTGAACTAAGCCAGTCCTGCGGTGTGAAGATCTCACCCTCATCGTAGCGCCCCATTGATCCTCAACTAAATGATTCCCCTGCTCCTCTCGGAGGGCTTACGGGCTTCTTAATGAAAGGAGGTCGTCGCCAGACAGCGTCGGCGCTACGTATTCCAGCTCACCCGGGGTATTTGCATTATGGATGTATGTGTATTTACTTACCCCAATTAGCCGCTCCATGCGCTAAAGGAGCCATTTTGGATGTTAATTTGAAAACAAACGGCATCAATCATTCACATTTTGCTTTTTGAAGAAGGGCGGTAATTAGTCCCAATGATTGCCTGTTTAAGGCTGAGGTAAAGCTCGGGTCGTCTGGTGAATGTGGGGCGGCGCTGCCCTCTACTGGTCGGAATAAGGAACTGCTGTTGGTTATTGTGTTCCGTGGCTGCTTGAAATAGTGAGATGTAGTTGTTGACAATTCAAATAAAAACGGGTAATTATTTAATTTAATCGAACTACGTGTGAGATATAAAAAAAAATCCCTTTTCAGCACCAGTCATTGTATCAGATGGTAATTTCATGGTATTTTACATATTTTACAGGTCAAAATGCACCTAAATCCCAAAATAGCACACAGATTAAACCGTTCCTCCCCATTAACAGAATCTCTGCAGAAATTCATTCTGAGCAGTGAACGGAAATCCTTTGTTGTAAAATTGACTCTAAGTGAGATGCTGCCATCTACTGTTTCAGAGGCGAATTACAACTGCAGATTGTAGACGGAAAAGGAACGCTATAGAACCTCTCTGGCCCTCTACAGCAGTGGTTCTCAAAACCGTCCTGGAGTACCCCCAGCCCTGCACATTTTGGTGTTGTCCAAATACCCACACTTGCAGTCTTTGCACTTGACCACTTGATTACTTAAATGACGTATTTCCTGTATTTGGCCGAAGTCTTCAAGTGGGTGTGAAGACCACAAATCTGTGTCGAACTTTTCAGTACCTGATGGGACACACTTATAGTGTTGTAAAAATGCAAGTGTTTACACAGCTTTATTTTCATTTTAATTTGAAATACTTTGCATTTTAAAATCAACTTCTAAATGTCTGTTCAGTAGTCCCTATAACATGACATCATTTTAATTTGTGGTTTTTTTAAGTGATTAAAAAGCAGTTGCAAATGTTGTACAAGATAAATATCACCACAACTCATCTTTGCACCAATAAAAGTCAAAACACTGTTTTTCTACCAAATTATTTGTAATATCTAATTATTATATTAATATTTAACTTGGAAAGGTTTCCGTGACCTCTCACGAAATCTCGGCAAAAAGTCTCACGATTTATTTCCAGAACATGATGCATGATGAGATACACTTAGCCTTGAATAGCGCTCTGGAGCGGTATTCGAGATAGTGTGGATTTAGTATCCATTAAGGGCACTGCACTTTGGCATTTTGAAGACATGGGACAGACTTGCACACTTACTTCCTGTCGCGCGCACGCACTCTCAAGTGGCCAAGACCACAAGTGTGGGTATTTGGACAAGGGGTTTGTATGTCTCCCTCATCTATCACACCTGATTCAACTCATCAGCTCATTAGTGGAGACTGCATGACCTGAAGTGGGTGTGCCAGATATAGGGAGACATACAATCGTGCAGTGCTGGGGGTACTTCATGAAGAGGTTTGAGAACCCCTACTGTATGATTGACTGGGAAGTTTTTCAGAGAGCACGCGGTCATTGAAAATGCCTTGGAGAGCATGATCCTTTGAGGAACCCAAGGGATTTTTATTCAAAGACAGCTTTTTGAAGAGCCATTTGCAATTGAAAGGCTCTACTGGGAGCGAAAGGTGCACTGGAGTGTATTTTTCAGCCATATCTAAAGATTCAGAGCGTTAAAAGAGATCTCTCCTGCTCTCTGTGACAGTGGATATATTGATATAAGTCTGACAAAATAATGATTCCTTTTGACTAGGCTCATTTAAAACTACAATGCATTTTTTTTTATTTCTAAACAGCTGCTGTTGCCTCGAACACTGGCACTTTTTAGTAATGCATCCCACACCACACAGGAGTGGGGAGTCCTTCAGTGCTGTGCATAAAATCCATAATATGTGCAAAAGTAATACTAAGAAAGTTTGGTATTTTGAGGTTTTCTCTTCTGTGGCGTTGTTATACTGCTTAGTTACAGCATCGACACTGCCATCTGGTGGTCAGAACACTTGTAGCCCAATGTACAGTAGTTTTGCTTATTATTTTGATTATTATTTCGGTTCTACTTAAGTTCTTTTTTCAGTTCAAAATACTGTTTTGCGGATTTTTTTAAAAATTCAAACCAATGCATTTTTAATTAAAGGCAGTACAAGAAATATTATGAGGAGTAATAAATACATCATATCAATTCTATAATAATATTTGGTTACACATTATTGTAAGTGTCCTTGTTACAGTGTAATTATACATTTAAGTACTGAGTAATATTAAGTAACTACATGCACTTACTATATGGTTAGGATTAGGGTTTAGCTTATGGTTACTTGCATGTAATTATGCATAATTAAGTGTTATTATAATAGTAAGTACATGTAACAAGGACACCTTAAAGTAAAGTGTTACATACTATTTTTTGTTACATTAATGAAAGACTTTTCTTTCATTATAAAACAGGGGAGAAAATGAGCTTTTTCAAAAATGTCAACATCCTAATAAAGACTTTTTTTTTCTTGAGGTAAAATGTGAATATAATAAAGATTCTTCAATAATACAATGAAATAAATATTTTTTCCCCCCACAATATCGCCCCCTGATGGTCATCATAATCTTATATAAAGCAAATTAAGCTGATAAATATTAAAACCTTGTATCAAACTGGAATAATTTACAATAAATGTATTTTCTTTCTTACTGTGATTCGTTTTAGCAAGTAAATTAAATCTCACATGAATGCAAATATATCCAGAGTAAAAGAGAGAGTATTAGCTGTAAATCTGTTCAGCTTCCTGTAGATGCAGACATGCGTCCTCCAGCTGTAATTACTCTTACCCAGCACTGAGCAGTGAAGAGAGATGCTAACAAAACAAAATCCGTTGTGCGGGCCGCTCATGCAGCGAAGGCAGTAGTAAATCAGTAGTCTCTCGTTGGGCTCTGGCTCTATTATATAAGACAGCAGGCGAGGCAGGATTCATTCCAGCAGGAGAGGAAGAGTTTTACACTTCTTCTGCCTCATCACTTCATTCCGGGCGAGTCATCAGTCTCACATCCGCCATGTTTCACACTCTCTATTTCCAAACCTCTGAAAGAGCGATAGTAGTTGTTTGTGGATGAGGGTGTTTCGGCATAGACTTTGAGTAGTTATGGCATATTCTAGCCAGCCAATCTCTTTTTGGCCAATTGATTAAAGTTGTAATTGTGAATGTTGACTGTACAATAGTTTTTTTTGCACTTTTGTTGATGAATTATAGTGATACTGCGTGTTACATAACTTGTTTATGAGTTGACAAGCTTGGGTGACCAAATGAAATCAGGAATGAACTCTTTAAAGTCCCATGATACCTGGAGTCCAGGTCATCAAGTTCTTACCCTCTACTTTTACAGATTGTAAGAAAAGAAAAAGGTGACCCTTCTCTTTGTCTCTAAATGAAGAAGAAAGGCTTTGAGTATAGGGCAAACTATAAAACAGCTCCTGATAAGCTAACAAGCCTCATGATTACAGCGCTCACCTCATGAGTAATGGCTGCTGTTTGCCTGGTCTTGCATGCATTAACCTTCAGCCCACATCAGCTGTTAATTGATTCAGGCTCTCTGGATCTGTTTCAGCCGCTCTGAGGGAGGGATGCAGCTGATTGATTTGGGGGACAGAGCTGGTGTAACGTGGGCTCCCCGGGGCATATCGGGCCATATTGGCGGGCCCTTTCCTGTTAAACACTCCTTCAGTTTCTACACTATTTGCTCACTTTTACAACTTTTAGAATGATGTAATTTCTGATTTTTTAAAAATGAGAGTATCCTCTAGATCTCTAAAATTTGGGAACGTTTTCATATTTGCAGATGAAAGAAAATAAACACATACTTTATGCATAAACTGTTTATTGTAACAAAGTTTGCACTATGAAACTTTGGCTTTAACTTTGTTGTTATATTGCACTTTTTTATCCAACCATGTCCTCCTAACGTTAATTTTGCAAAACATTTTTAATAATATCATACAAATTTCTAAACAGGATAGAACATTTTATCAGCATTCAGAACATGATTTAACATTTTATCATGATTTCTGAAGGATCATGTGACACTGAAAATTGGAATAATGATGCTGAAAATTCAACTTTGCTTCACTGGAATAAATTACATTTTAAAATATATTTAAATTGAAAACAGTTGTGCTAAATTAAATGAATATTTCACAATATTACTTGTTCTCATTGTATTTTGAGCAGCCTTTTTTGAATTTTTTATAATGTCGTACAAATTTAATTCAAACATTTTGTAGATTCAAATCAAATACTGTAAGACCTTAAAATATTGGATAATTAATTAAATCCATTGCTTATACTTACTGTTGATGATGTTAATTGTTCAACCAGAAATTATGTCACTTCCTACAGCATGATGCAATTTGTTAGTTAAAAAATGGAGGATGATTTTGAGAATATAGCGAACACAAACTGATTATCATTACAACAATAAAAGAAAAACTAAAAACAAAAATGGCATGGCAAAAATATAATTGCACTATTTTATGTATGTGTGTATGTGTGTATATTAAAATTTTTGGTTCTCTGGTTAAAACCATTTTCTGTAATAAGATCACATTACATCGATATACATTTGGTGAAGCCTCATATATATATTTTACAGCTCAGCTGATGGATTGTAAAAGAAGGTGCGAGCAGAGGAAGAAATTGAAGGAGGGCGGAGTGTGTTGGTAATTGAGCGTCTCTAAATCACAATCGTGGACAAGGTCAACTGAAGAATAACTCGATGGCTTTTGTAGGGAGGCCACATCCCGCTGCTGTTTCACTTAATGCTTCCAGCCTTACAAGACACATTTTACATCTAAAATAGGTGACATCCTGCCAAAAAACACTGAACAGTTTCACGCTCATAATTCAGTTTATGAATTCATTCACTTCAGATCACCTTGTTTAAAGGGACGTCTAATTCCCTTCACTCGTAAATTCTCATATTATAGATATCTTATCCTGTTTAAATGGTTTTTAAAAGGTTTTTGGCCAAGTATATATATATATTATTGTTATGAAATATTTCTGTATTGCGTACATAAATTGTTATGCTGTTTTATTCTCTGTTGACCATTTTAACAAATGCGTTACGGTTTCTCTTTTCATCCTCCTTGTAGGCAGGTCTGTTCTAAGAGTTGCTGTATTACTTGCAAATGGCATTATAATGGTAATGTGGCATCTATGGTAACAAAGTAGGCCGCAGGGTCCTTGGCTTCCTCATAAAAGTAATTACATGGTAGGAGTAATCATTAAAGTTTCATCAAAGCAGGGCTTCATCAGCCGCTAATGTAAGCTCATTTATGTTTTCCACATATTTTCAAGCTATCAGTAAATGAAGAAAGGGCTTAGAGCATCAGTCTAAAGGATCTAAAAGGCATTTGAAGGTGTTGATGTCCATCTCCATTCATTTCACTTGATCAAAGGAACAAGCTGAAAATCACCTAAATTGATTTTTATCACACTTCGTCAAGCAGATGTAGTCATGTGGTTTAGTGTTTATCCAGAAGCACAGAACATTCCCCTAATAATAAGTATATGATTCCTGTTTGGTTAGTTTCTTTGTGTGCAGAGGGTTATTTTTTTTTTATGCAGAATGTTCTCCAGTGGTTAATTAATGATGTTCCCAGAACCAAAGATGAAGCTATGAGCAGCACCTTTTCATTTAAATGGTGTATGTCTGCATATATGTATGTGCATGGAAGACTCAAAGTACTATAAGGAAAAGCTCACTCAAACGCACATGTATGTACACATGTTTGTGTGTGAACAGGTGTGTATGGACAGGTGTGTGCCGTCTCTGGCAGTGGGTGGTGCTGTTTGATTCCTGTGTGGAGCTTGATAGACATGCTTGAGTAACACAGACAGCTATATGTGAGAATGCTGGGAATACAAAAGGCAGTGTTATGCTGACCTTAAATCATGTCAAGCGCCAGTCACTAGTGTAATATAATGAGATATTTGCAAAAATATATACACTACCATTCAGAAAAGTTGGAGTCGGCAAAATTTTGAAAGATGTCTCTTATGATCACAAATGCTACATTTATTTAATTAAAAATACAGTAAAAACAGTAATATTATGAAATATTTTTGCAACTTTGCTTGTTGTCATTTTTTTACTCCAGTCTTCAGTGTCACATGATCCTTCAGCAGGACCAATTTTTTTCTGCCGGTGCGACTAATTTTTGTGAGCGGTCACACTGGCGCGACCACCGCGTTGTCCAACTCATAAGCGCTGCCATTTCTGTTGCATTTGAGAAACATCAAACGGTAAACGAAACAAAAGCGTAACAAAATCCAGCTACTCTTTTGAGCTGCGCAGCGCGGACCGTTTATCAGCTCGCACTGCGACGCAAACAAACTTGTCCGAGCTCAGAACAGCTTTATGCCGAGTTCACACTGCACGATTTTAGCCCGATTTTTCACTCGCCGACAGGTTTTGTGAAATCGCCGACAGGTTTTGCGAAATCGGAGGCAAATCGGAGTGACAATCACACAGTGTGAATTATCAAAGACGCGATCTGAGGGAATCGCCGACACGTCGCCGACGCCCGCAAAATATTTGGCATGCTAAATATCTGGAGCTGTCGGCGATTCACAATCACGCTGTGTGCAATGATTTCTGACTGAAAACTACATCGACGATGACCTACAGCCAATGAGAGACCAAGATACAGGGCAGAGGGAAGTTCGGGGAGGAGTTATAGACCAGAATATCAGTATGTTAATAGATATATGAACATTATATCATACCAGAAACAACACAAACATTTGCTTGACCCAGCCACACCTCACATAACAGTTACTGGCAAAATTATTTACCTCCAACTCTCTTTGCAGGACACCCAATCCCTGTTCCCTGCGTCTCCCTCCTGCATAATCTGTTTTTCCTTTTTCTCCTTGTAGCTGGAAATCAGCTCACAGACTATTTGCGGGCTATATATATATTTTTTATAATTCCAGTCTTGCTTGAGAACTCCGGTCTGATGCACGCGGGGTCTCGCGTTATTTCCTTGTCATTTCTCGCGTGTGTTTTGTTGTGAAACGTAGTTTGCGGACCAGACAGAGCTGTCGGCGATTCTTCCTATTGTAAAGTCATGTAGTGTGTAACCTCCTGTCGCTGATCCATCGTGCAATGTGAACACAGCAGCAACTGACTGCTACCTCAGATAGCCGCACAGTGTGAAAACAACGGCGATCCGACAAGTTTGAAAATCATGCAGTGTGAACTCTGCATTGCTTGGGAGCCAAAGTTGATTTTGCGACACTGTTACTGCACAGATGCAACATTGCTGCGAGATCCAGTGAGAAGCGCTTGAATTCGCTGCACAATGATAAGGTTGCTGCGAGATCTAATGGGAATCATTCAAATTCTGCACAGAATTCTCTGTTATAAACAGCGCTGACATACGTCAGGAAACCAGAAGCGGTAACGCTAACTGTAATCATGGTGTTGTGATAGAAATAATCGAATGCATTACATCATTCATTTCAGGGTTTGTACAACCTTTTTGAGAGAGAAATTCAAGCACTTTTCAATGACTTTCAAGTATTTCACACAACTATTTCCAGCACTTTAAAGCTCTAAAATGATCCAGTTTGAATGTTATTTTTAATGGGATGACCAAAATATACTTTGTGGTAAACAAACACTTATGTAAAATTAAAAAAATACATCAAATCACAATTATAACCAGTATGACAGCAGAAGGTACGGAAGTTCTAAGCGGCCATGCATTATTTTTTTTTTCCTTCTTGTTTTCTCGTTATAACGACTTATTTTCTCATTATATCGACATAACGAGAGTTGTTTTCTCGTTATAACGACTTAATTTTCTCGTTATATCGACATAACGAGAGTTGTTTTCTCGTTATAACGACTTATTTTCTCGTTATTCGACATAACGGTGCAGAGACACAGAGTTGTTTTTTTTTCTCGTTATAACGACTTAATTTCCTCGTTATATCGACATAACGAGAGTTGTTTTCTTGTTATAGCGACTTATTTTCTCGTTATATCGACATAATGAGAGTTGTTTTCTCGTTATAACGACTTATTTTCTCGTGATCTCGACATAAAAAAGTTGTTCTCTAAGTTACAAAACTGCGCCAACAGATGGCACTATTGACCTGAATATAACTGATGGGGTGTTGTAGGCTATGCTGTATGTCCACTTTACTGTACGCGTTTGGGATAGAATATGAACGACCTCGTGATATAATTTGTACATTATTGTTCATTAGGCTACTGACATTTAATTCATTCATAAATGTTAAGTGCTTGAATCAATATGACTATTTTGTGTATTAAGTTCTTGCTAGATGCATGAGTTTCACCAACGCGTTCTGTGTCATAAAATAATAACTGCTTATTAAAAGCAAGGTTGACGTTACTGTATTCTGTTTGCACCTATATCTTTATTTGTGCTTCTTTGAGGTACATTATTGTTAGTTAATAAGCGGGGATCTGTTTATCTACAGTAGGACAGGCTTCAACGACGTAGGCTATTTGTAATGTGCCTCTTTTCCTTATTATTAATCTTTATTGTTAATCATTAAATGTATATTGATAAGAAATGTGATTTATATGTAAAGTGTATAGGCTAATTTAATTCAGTGATGTTCTACAGTGTTGTAATCTTTTGTGTTTTCTACATTTCTTTGTGGAAACCACACAAGCACACACACACACACACAAACACACAACACACACACACACACATACACACACACATAGCTACACATGAACGCTCTTTTCAAACAGAAGCTTGTAACGCACATGATATCAGTCACAGCATATAATGACTACTAAAAATTACAAATTATATATAATTTTATTTCAAATAAAAGGAAAATAAGGTGAGTCGAATCCAAGCAGCTCTAAAAGATTCTAGAACAGTTCTGCATCCTTCTGAAGGCTGTGTTTGCGGTGTTGCTTTGACCTTTTAAACATGCTAATTACACAAACAAAAGTTTTAGCGTACTGTCTCTGGAAATATCAGCCGTGTTTGATCAGCCTTTATTTTTGTATTGTAAGCGTTATTACTAGGCGAAGCAAAATTTGCTGAAATATCCACGACCTAAGCTACAGTAAGAGCGCATGGTTTATCTGTCCATCAGATGCGTGTCAAAGTTGAGTTCGTTACTATAACAACAGTAGATCAAACAATCATTGTAAAAAAATGTTTTTTAAAAACTTTGTCGAGATAACGAGAAAATTAAGTCGTTATAACTAGAAAACAACTCTCGTTATGTCGAGATAACGAGAAATTAAGTCGTTATAACGAGAAACAACTCTCGTTATGTCGATATAACGAGAAAATTAAGTCGTTATAACGAGAAAACAACTCTCGTTATGTCGATATAACGAGAAAATTAAGTCGTTATAACGAGAAAACAACTCTCGTTATGTCGATATAACGAGAAATGAAGTCGTTATAACGAGAAAACAACTCGCGTTTATGTCGATATAACGATAAAATTAAGTCATTATAACGAGAAAAAACTCTCGTTATGTCTATATAACGAGAAAATAAGTCGTTATAACAAGAAACGACTCTCGTTATTTCGATATAACGAGAAAATTAAGTCGTTTTAACGAGAAAACAACTTTCGTTATGTCGTTATAACGAGAAAATAAGTCGTTATAACTAGAAAACAACTCTCGTTATGTCGATAAAACGAGAAAAAAAGTCGTTATAACGAGAAAACAACTCACTATGTCGATATCACGAGAAAATGAAGTCGTTATAACGAGAAAACAACTCTCATATGTCGATATAACGAGAAATTAAGTTGTTATAACGAGAAAACAACTCTCTTTATGTCGATATAACGAGAAAATAAGTAGTTTATAACGAGAAAACAACTCTCGTTATTTCGATATAACGAGAAAATAAGTCGTTTATAACGAGAAAACAACTCTCGTTATTTCGATATAACGAAAACATAAGTCGTTATAACGAGAAAACAACTCTCGTTATGTCGATATCAGGGGGGGGAAACAGGAAAAATAGTCATTAAGAACGCGAAACCACTCTCGTTATATGGTCGATATACCGAGAAACTAATCGTTATAACGGAAACCAACATCTTCGTTATTCGAATAACGAGCAAATTACGTTGTTATAACGAGAAAACAACTCTCGTTATGTCTATATAACGAGAAAATTAAGTTGTTATAATGAGAAAACAACTCTCGTTTTGTCGATATAACGAGAAAATTAAGTCGATATAATGAGAAAACCACTCTCGTTATGTCGATATAACGAGACAATAAGTCGTTATAACGAGAAAACAAATCTCGTTATGTCGATATAACGAGAAAAAAAAGTCGTTATAACGAGAAAACAACTCGTTATGTCGATATAACGAGAAAATAAGTCGTTTATAACGAGAAAACAACTCTCGTTATTTCGATATAACGAGAAAATAAGTCGTTTATAACGAGAAAACAACTCTCGTTAATGTCAATATAACGAGAAAAATAAGTCGTTATAACAAGAAAACAACTCATGTCGAGATCATCAGAAAATTAAGTCGTTATAACGAGAACACAACTCTCGTTATGTCGATATAACGAAAAAATAAGTCGTTATAACGAGAAAAACAAGAGGAAAAAATATGCATGGCGCTTAGAACTTCCATAAGAGGAGCACTTATTGGCTTTTTAGCTATTCATTTCTACTTTTTCTCTATATTTTGAAATTATAAAATCACTATTATAAAATATCAAATCATCAAGAAATCTGATTTTGTCAGAATTTTACACTTTTTTGTGTATGAAGTAAGAAAAGTCACAAAGTGCCTTGAAAAACAAACTTTTCTTCAATTTGCTACTAAATCACACATAATCGCTGAAGTTGGTCAGTTACATAAAAGAATAATGGTACATTTAATAAGAGTAGAATATACATTTTCTATATAAAAATTAGATTTTGCACATGTTACTGTTGTTAATAAAAGTACATTTTGTATGCATCTTAACTCAAGCTTAGTTTACTGTCAAATCTGTATAAACAATAAACATTAGAAAAATAAACAAGAAACGGACATGTAATATTATTAGTAACTGCACTTATTAATGCAAAACAATAGTAATTTTATGATTAAATGATCTATATTTTAATACTCCCACACACCACCCCCAGCGCCACCAAATCTGCTCCTGGTGCCATTAATGGTTTCTTACCGTTATCAATGTTGGAAACCATTGTGCTGCCTTGTAGTTTTATGGAAACCATTTGAAAAGCTATTTTGATTTAGAGTTCAAAATAACAGAATTTATTTGAAATAGAAATCTTTTAACACTGCAAAAAGTCCTTATTGTCAAATTTGATCAATTTAATGCATATTTGCTGGGAAAAAAATACAATACAAACTAAATAAATAATGTAATAAATAAATAAACAAATCGTACTGACCCCACACTTGAAATTGTAGTCTCCGTTTTTTGCATTTTTTTTAATTTGTATTTATTATTTATTATTGGATCATATTTAACATATCAGAATAAAATAATAAAAGTCAAAATATGCAAATAAAACAGTTGTTTTATATAGTAATAATATAATACAATATTCCTGTTTTTACTGTAAATGCAGCCTAGGTGAGCATCAGAGACATCGTACCGACCCAACTTGAGGTTTGTTAGCAGATTAAATATTGCAAATATTTTTATATTTCAATCTATAAAAAATCACATCACAATTCAGAAAGTAGAAGTTCCAGGAGGACTGTTAAAAGAGCATTACTGTATGAGCCTCTCTCACATCAGAGAAGCTGTAACTCGCCTGACAAGAGCTGCCTTAATGGAACGTTTGCCACTTGTTAGCTTGAATCGACTTTCTCTCTTATACACACACACTCTCTCTCTCTCTCTCTCACTTGCTCCGTTGCCGTGGCTGCAGGACTCAGCCATCCACTTTTGATTTATCTGCTGTTTTCATATCAACAGAAGCTTCTCCCTGGTGCCTCAGATGAGGAGTAGCAGTGTGCCGATATCTCTCTTGACACCTGGCCATGCCATTCAGCGACAACTCTCGTCTCCTGTGTCCAAATTGGATTTCAGCTGGAGCTAGAGCGCGTCTAGAGAGCCGCTCGGCTGGGGTGGTAGTAAATATTCTGGAGTGACTGGGTGGGATGAAAAGATCAATATTGTGCTGCTGAACCTGGGATTTCTTGTCTCATCTTCTTCTGGCATTAAAGTAGCAGCGTGCAGTTTGTAACGACTCCTCTGAAGGGTTCAGGAGCGTCTTGGCTGGAGATAAAGCTGGATGTGATGTGAAGCTGCGTGTGGATCTTTCTCTCTGGAGACGTACTGGAATGAGGGCAGGGCTGGTGTTACCTATCACCCTCCTGCTGCTGGGGGTCTGGACGGCGCTCGGGTTTGGCTGGGATGGGGACAAGCCAGGGCGAAAAAAGGGTGGGTGGAGATGGAAAGGGGACAGGTCTCGTAAGTAACCGTCCTGCTCTTAATCACTTCCTTTTCTTCTTCAGCACGCAAGGATGTCTTGAGTCCCACGCATATTTTGGAGCATTCCTGTGGCCTGTTTTTGCAGGATTTGTTTTTTGCTTTACTATTGCATCCAAAGTACATTTTAAAATCCCTGAATTAATGTTAGATATTATTGAAGTTTATTTAACAGATTTTCCTATAATTTAATTGGATGAATGGCATTGCAAAACTGTGGTGAACCATTTCACTCTGTTTGTATTTTCATTGGCAGAGTACACTATCAAAAATATGTTTTGATGTTGCAAACATGATTAGAGTACTTCTTACAAGAAAATACTATTTCAGTATTTCAGTGTGTTACTTGCTGTTTTTTGGAATTGTGCAGGTTAGAAAATTTTGAGTGAAAATTATTTCTGCATCTTTTGTTTTTTTTAATGATTTAACAAAGCAACTGCCAATGTAGTGTCAAAATGTAGACTACCTTTTTTACCTAAGTTTTGGGCTTGGTAAGATTTTTAAAATACTTTTGAAATAAGCTTTTTATGCTTACCGGGCCTGCATTTATTTGATCAATAACACAGTAAAAACCATAATATTATGACATATTAGTAGAACTTAAAATAACTGTTTTCTATTTTAATATATTTCAAAACATAATTTATTCCTGTGATGCAAAGCTGAATTTCAACTCCTACCCCGGCTTCAGGATCACATGATCCTTCAGAAATCATTCTAATATCTTGATTTGATGCTCAAGTTTTATTTCTTATTATTAGCAATGTTGAAAACAGTGCTGCTAATATTTTTGTAGAAACGGACATATTTTATTATATATATATTTAAGGACTTATATCTAGTTGGGATAATAACATCAAAGCACATAATTTATTTGAAATAGAAATCTTTTGTAACAATCTAAATGTCTTTTCTGTCACTTTTGATAAATTGAATGTGCCCTTGCAGAATAAAAGTCTACAAATGTCTTATTTTTCTTCTGAATATTCTGTTTCACTAAAAAATGTCATAGTATTCAAGTAAAATGGGTTGTGAATGGCAATTCACTCGGACTGTATTCAGCTTGACAAATAAGGTATTACACTCATTGAAGGTTTTATGACAGATCATCAGTACAGAACCAAACAGAGCAGTCTGTTGTCTATATTCTCCTCCTGCTCTTGTGAGTGATCAGTGATGAGCAGCGTGTGAGAGCCCAGTAAAAGCATGCACACTTAAGACATCCATTAGTGATGTTTAGATGCAAGTGCAGGGGATAGAAGGCCTGTACTTATCATCAGAGCTCTATCAACTCTTAGGATTGTCAGTAGACTTTTTGTGGTGACATTGATTGACTGCCAAAAAGTGTGTTTAGTGATTGCTGATCTGACTCTCAGCCTCTTCTTGAGATACTCTAGCAGATGGCATTTTAATATTAAAAGTTGAACTTATTGCATGCATAAATATTCAGTTATTTCAGCGTTTCATTCAACAGCATTACACATATTGGTCCTGTTATGAATTCGTGCGTGGACCAAATGTTCTCTGGTCAGTGTTACTGGCTTGCATACGTGTGTTAGCCGGAGGCTTCATAAATCATGTGCTGGTTACTGTCTTTGTGGCTCAATGTGGTTTGAGTTGTTTGAGTTTCAGCATTGGGCTTCCATGTGGTTTCACACTTGCGACCATCTGTTTCTTGACCTTTTCTCTCTGTGAACTATGATGGTGTGAAAGCAGAGTCAGGTGCTCGTTCATTCACAGGTGCACGCTGGAGATAAGCAGAGGAGTTTTATCGTCAGTTTTACTTAGTTGTACTTGGTTCACTTAGAGTATAATTTGCTGTTTTAACAGACCAGGAGGTCAAGGAGGTTTCGTTTAAGATTTTCTTCCTTGTGTTGCAAAATAACATCTGTTGGCCAAATTTCAACAAGACAAATGGCACTTTAAAAAAAAAACTTTTTCCAGTTTTTATGAACTTTACAAAATGCATTATTTGTGTCCACTATCCTGTGTAGATTTGGAAAATGTAAAGCATAAAACAAGATTCTATACAGATATTTTAATATTATGTAACATAATTAGAGATTAAACTTTGTAAAGTGGCACGGGTCATGATAAAGTGTTTTTCCCATTAATTTTCTCTATATGGATTTCTCAACTATGAATCACATATCAATCTTTGAATGAAGTACTTTTAATTAGTGCTGTCAAACGATTAATCGCGATTAATCGCATCCGAAATAAATGTTTTTGTTTACATAATATATGTGTGTGTACTGTGTATATTTAATATGTATATATAAAGACACACACACAATATATATTTTGAAAATATTTACATGTATTTACATTCATATAATTTATATTATATAATAAAATATTTAATATTAAACATACGCATATTTTTCTGAAATGATACATTCAATTGTGTGTGTATTTATATATACATAATAAATATACGCAGTACACACACATATATTATGTAAACAAAAACTTATTTTGGATGCGATTTGACAGCACTACTTTTAATATAGTACTTCAGTGGTAATATAAAACTAAATGTTTATATTATAAATGTGTGTGTTGAAAGAGTAGGCAGGCCGACTTGATTAAAACACAAGACTGTCAAAATAAAAGCTTGACATTAACAGAACATGAAAACATAAAACTGAGACACAGCACCCTCAGTGGTCACTGAATGCTCATAACTGTTACAACCCTTCAAATAAAGATCTTACAGAACAGTGGCAGAAAAATTACTAACTGAAAATGAAATACTGTATGATATTACAGAAGAAAACATCATATGTGTGAAATTTATCAGTGGTGTTCCTCTGGGATCTATCCTCGGCCCATTTGCATTTTGATTTACCACAGTGTTGTTTTCTACTTTATAAGCCGACTCTCTTTTACTAATGGCTACACTACAGCAGAGAGCTTTTGAAAATAAAATGAGCATCCTTACATTACCTATCAGCGTTCAGGAAGTGGTATCTGATGTGCGGTCTAATGATGCTCGCTCATAAAACGTCCATTTAGTCGCACATGCTTTATGCTGCAATTACATGCATGAGCACAGCTCACCTTTAAAAGCGATAACGTCAGCCGTGCTCACCAGCTGGGCAGGTCACTGTCATAACCTGTAAGTAAACTCAAATGCGTTGTTAACCAGATGAACACAAACAAACACAATTCTAGCTTGTGTTTTATACAAGGACAAACAGAAAGCGAAAAGAGGACGAGGTGCTTTGGGAAAGTTGAGTGGACGTGATAAATAAAACAAACATGCTGTCAGGTCTTGTTGAGACAACAGAGTGAATATTTGGTCCTTCTGCTAGAGTGTTCTGTCTAAAGTGAGGTGTATTTTATTTCCCTCGGTGGCTGTTGTATAAATGTGTAATTTCAGTTATGCTGAAGAACAACATTAACTCACCGAATGAAACAACGGACACGATTAAGTTTGTGTAAGCTCAAGGAATGTGTTTGCTAAAGAGAGTGAGGATAAAGGCAGATGCTGTCATTAAATTTTTCTGTATGTCTATTCAACTGGCTCTCTCAAGGTTGCCTATATAATGTCTTGCATTACCAAGTCCTTCAAGCCACTAAAGTATCTAAATGTGTACAGTATGAAAGCAGACACTTTTTTTACACTTTCACTTCTACCTGCTTACTCGTGAAAGTCCATGTTCTTATTCACTGTAGAGCTATAGTGTGATGGGTATTATGTGTGCTAATGACATATTTGAGCTGTTTGGTTCACAAGGTCACAGTTTACATGTTGTCACATCTTGGCTCTAATTTTCTGTGTGTCTCTGTGTTGTAGAATAAAGGCAAAGTAAGCATATTATTTTAGCTTGAAAAGTACACAGCCACTCAAACGTTTGGAGTCAGTAAGATTTGTTTTTAAAGAAATTAATACTAATATTGAAATTATATATTTAAATTGATTGAGTGACAATTACAAGACACTTTATATAAAGAGGAATAAGTTTCAAATAATTTATAAAAACAAAATAATCTTTTGACCTTTCTGTTCCTCAATAATCCTGAAAAATCAAAAACACAATGAGAAAATCATCTTTGGCATAACATAAATATTAATTTATAATTATATATTTTTTTATATTTTACTCAAATTCAGTATTTGTATCAATTGAATAATACTAGAAATATTTGTATTTTCTGGTATTTTTATCATTAAATTTCACCAAAGAGTCTAACAAGCAAGCATAATAAGATCTTTTACCGACCCCAAAATGTTTGAAAGGTAGTGTGCTTTATGTACTTTCACAAGCAACATTTTTATTTAATGTTTTTTTTTTTTTATCAAAGTGATAGTGGTCACTTTTTTATTTCTTTTTTTTGTTAATGAAAGTCACATTAAAAGTGTCTAACTTCCTTTTTTTCCGTTTTTTTAGATGTTTTGTGTATAGATTTAATTTTAATTTATTTTGATTTTCTCCTTTTTTCCTCCCAACTTTAAATCTAAATATAAAATTTTTATCATACTTTTATTTATTACTTAAAATAATAATAATAAAATAATATTATTATTATTTAACAATGAAATTATTATGAACCATTTTAAATATTTATGTCAGTAGTGTAAACGGCTTATTTTCAAATTTTGTTCAGCTTGGATGTTATTTAAACCAACAATTTTGTCCTTAATAAAATGAGTGTAATTTTTTCACCAGAAACACAATAAAGAGTTTGATATGATATATGAGACGTGATATGTGAAGAAAGTGAAGAAAAATCAAGGCAAATATCATTTGTGAATATTTGAATGAGAACAGAAATTGCCCATAATTAATGGCCCATATTTAAAGAAACACCCCTGTATATGTAACCTTGCACAATTGTCATATTTATCTACATTTTAATTTGTAATTCTTTATGTGATGGTGTCGGTGTGCCTGAGCAGGTGTGTGAGTGGTGTCTTGTCTTAAATATAGACAATGTGCATTAGAATAATAAAGACTTGTGCTATAGGCCAGCTGCTAATTAAAATAAGGACCCAGATGCACTGTCTCTCATTTAGAGGTCACTGTTCATGTCTGCTGCTCTTTCTCTCCCAATCTCTCTCTCTCTCTGGGCTCCAGGAGGTTTGAGGTGTTTTTAATTAGCTAACAATGAGCTGTGAATCTCAATTACTGTACGCTCCACAAGGTCAGAGCTCAGAGCGACTTAGTGACGAAGGGCGCCGTATCTGAACACCGCAACATCTGTGGAACCAATTTGGCTTTTGGACAATTGAAATGAAATGGGTTTTTCAATTAAATTACTTTTAATTTATCAGATTACCTTGGAAAATCATAGACGTTAGCATTGTGCTCTGTGTGATTTCCTGTTGTAGACAGACGTGTTGTTATCAACAGTGAAGGACTGATATATCGGACTCAAAAGTCCCTACTCACATTTTTTTCGATAAAATACAGAGTGGTTTTTAATAGCTGGACTCTCTCTCACGCTTTCCACCGAGAGGAATGTGACCTCGGAGTTAGCAGGTTGTGAATCATGGGAGAAATTGAAACTTTCTCGGGCAGGAGCGAAAAAACAGGTGGAATGAGAGGAAAGGCGATAAATTAAAGGCTCTGAGAGGCAGTGCATTAGGAAAGGGGGGGCGGCCAGGGGCTCTTGGGATCTGATAGGGGTCATAAGGTCATAAGTCTGCTCAGGAAAGAACTTACGGAGTTAAAAGCAGATCAGGGAGTCCTTTGAAGGAGATTTAGCTTTCCTTTGCGGTCCCTAGGTGCCCTCATATTGGCACACATATGGACACAAATATTGAGTGTACACACATGTACACTGCTGTAAAATACACTGCGACTCAGTCAGACACCTTTTCCTGGGGTCATCCTTACAGGAGAGAAGTGCTCCTCAGAGATTGCTTTGTTAAAGGGGTCATATGATACGATATTTCCCTTTCTCTTTGGAGTGATACAAGCTCTTGGTGCATAAAGAAGATCTGTAAATTTGCAAAGACTAAAGTCTCAAATCCAAAGAGATATTCTTTATAAAATTAACTCGCGAGTCAACCACGCCTACCTAAAACGGCTCGTTCTAACACCCCCCCACACGTCTACATCACGATGTGGGAAGATTTGCATAACGCCACCCAAATGTTCACGCAAAGAAAGAAGGCATAACTTTTATTCTCGCTGTAGTATTGTTGTTGCCGCCACTGCCGTTGTGAAAACGAAACTACTTTGTTTGGTCTTCCAAAAGAGAACGACATCTGCTTCGTCATGCCTAGGGCTGATCTGTGCTGGTCGCTGAGGAAATACATCAACTTTGCGCTGTGGATCGCCAGATCGGCTTTCACCGTGGATGAAGCGGAGTCCAGACCGGAGTCGTCACATGTGGTTGACGCAAGCCCGCCCACCGCCGCTCACTCAAGTACTCAAGCCGGGCCTCCACTTACTCTAGCCCGCTGTGTGTGATGCTGTTTCGTTGTGGAAGCGAAACTGCTTTGGCCTTCCAAAAGAGGACACGACTGTAAATCAGTGGTTAATTGTATTTACAACACTCTTCCAGAACACCCAAATATTCAGATTTAGGTCCCAGCCCATTTTGTGAGGATTGTTTCCTGTTCCTGGGAGAGGAACCCTACAAATCCAGGCGTTCTGACTCAAAGGACTGTAATCAGTTTTTTTTTTATATTTAAAAGAATTGCCACTGAGATTCAAACGCTAGTTTGTGAGCAGTGTAGAAAGGTATGGCTTGTGTTTGGTCATTTCTCCGCTACAAATGCAGACATGGTTTTATCTGTTTACACGTCGCGCGATGCAACGCACGCATAAAAGACCGTATAGTCATTATAATCTGGACTTTAATGTCCCCAACTGGATGCAACAATCCCCTCGTTTGGAATGGATTTTTCAGTTTTTTGACTCGTCGCTCCGGCCGGGACATGGCTTCACAGTATGGTAAGGGGTGTAAAATTTCCGTCACTCGCTTGAGGTATTCTGCCAATCACAACGCACTGATAGCTGGCCAATCACAGCACACCTAACTTTTCAGAACGATGAGCTTTGTAAAAATTCACGCGTTTCAGAAAGGCGGGGCATAGAGGAGAAACAATAATGTACAGTATGTGGAAAAAATATGTTATTTTTTTGAACCTTAAACCGCATAAACGCATTTCATTACACAAAATACCCAAAATATGTTCTTTTTAGCAACATCATATGACCCCTTTAAACAAATGTTGGTGGCATGTTACTGGTACATCATGATTTTGTTATTTGCTGCTTTAAAAGGTTTCTTGGATGTTGTTAACTGATCAGCTTTATCTGTCATAGTTTTACATAAAATATGAAGACTGGCTTATGAAAGTTGATGCATTTTCATATGACAACTCCTTTTTCACATTGGGATTTTTTATGTCATCAATTATATTATTACATTCATTAATTTGTTTGAATAAATTAAGTATTTATCTCGATAGAATTGCATTTATACATAACACAGTCATGGTTTGTAATATTCTTTCACTTACATTAGCTTTAGTTTTCTACTAAGGCAAAGGCTTCAATGTGATGTTCCAAAGAACGGTGGTATCTATATATATATATATTCAGAAAGAAGTGGAACAAAACAAAAGTACCTTTTTTAAAGATAAATTATGCCCCCCCCCTGATCTGTAGAATACTAAAAGGGTAGACAATCACTAGTTTCTTTTTTTTTATTATGCTGTGCACGTGTTTGTTTTGAATATCCTTGATTATATTTTTTTTTTTACGTAATATATATAATCTATTCTCTATAGTATATATATCTATATAAGCAATTTAAAAGATAATAAGAAACCTAGTTTTCTGTGCCTTTTTCTATCAGGTGCAGACCATGTGTTTTTTTACGTATAATTGAGACACACTCTTGTTATAAAAGTTTTTTATTAATATTCTGAAACAGTTTGAATTTTTATATTTTATGTTTTCATATTAATTTTTTATTAATGTTTTAGTAGTTTTTTTGTGTGTATGTGTGTCTTTCCATATAGTTTTTTTTTTTCAGTTTTAGTTATTTTATTACCTCTCAAGGGTTACTAAACTAGTTTAATATTTTTTTCATATTTAATTTCAGTGAACTATTATAACCCTGGTACAGACTTGCAATTGACAGGGTTTCCCTATTTTTTTTTTCTATTTTCATTTGATTAAATGTATTGTTTTAGTTCATCTGTTTTTTGTTAAAATATCAGTGGGAAAAAAGAAAAAAAAAACACTAGACAATGTGGACCATACAGGGTTGACGTTACTTGACTTACTTGACATGCTACATCTCTGACACTAGGGGCAGTGTAGTTTTTACGTCAAGGTTTAAAGGTGAAGTATAAACAGTAATCTTACAATACTCACCAAGTACTGGGGTCAGAATGTAGATTAACATGAGCATCACTCTATGGTTCAGAATTTGGCTAGATTGTTGTTGGTATTCTTTGCAGACGCAAACTTGACTTCCTTTCCAACAGGTAAGCCTGGCTAGGCCACTAACTTGTTTACATTAGCTTGTTTAGATATTAGCTGGATGGACCCTGGAGGGGGGCGAAGTATGAGTTTTTTGAAATGGTAATTATGATGCTATAGTTAGTCTGCTTGTCAAAACTAAGACATTGGAGACTGAGAAGGTGTTCAAAAGAGTTACAGCTTTCCAGGCCTCAGAAACATAGTTGTCTCTAGAAGTCACGTCATATTAGAGAACGGGTCCCACCATTGTGTCTCTGAAATTGTAATTGTTAATGATTTGTTGGTGAGCAATGCTAACTGTCATCATGTGTCATATTCCTTCTAGATCACTGGAGGAGGGCCCTGCAGAATTAGATGCTCTCATGTGTAGTTTCAGGACACTAGGCCTTTTATTATGATATACTGTATAATTCTGAGCACACGCCTAAATATGCTTCAGGAATGGAGCGGTGCCATTTTTACGAGACCAGCCAGAGCAACACATGGCCACAATAAGGAAAGGAAAGGCATGACTGCCATTTATGTTCAACTTTATGGCAGAAAATACTTCAGATGGTTTGAGTTTCTTCACGTTCTGTGATGTCATAATGAAGTGTAAATTGACATGAAGTACCGATTATGATTTCCAAAGAGGAAGCTTTTTCATATTGGGAATATTTGTGTGCGAGTGAAAAAAAACCTCAATGGCTTTGCAGAAGCACGAGACGTGTCTGAAACGAACTCGAAAGGTTCATCAAATGTACGTTTTATATTCACAAAGAACTTAAAACTGCTTGGAAGGCAGTTTCCCGAGCGCTGTGATGGACAGCTTATTTTGGCGTGGTAAGATGGTGTAGATATCAGGAAATTAATGGCACATCCGTTCGGCTCTTAATGCGGCTGATGAAGACCGACGCTTCACGGACACTCTGATTCTAATTAGCATGCTAATTGGAAATTCAAAGACAAACAATGGGAGGTGTGCAAGTTACTTTTTGCCGTGGCCTCTCTTTTGTGCTGTTCTAGAGCGAGAGACAGGCGGAAATAAAGCTGTTGTTTTGGCCAATTTTTTAATGCAGTCGTGGCTGTCGACTGGAGACAGATTTAAATAATTGCGCGACAATTTAAGAAATAACTGAAAGAAGGTTATCAGAATGAACAGCTGACACTAAACATTATGAGTTGGCATTTGCAGTAACGTTTTATATTTTTCTAAACTTGCATGATGGGTCAGTAGGTGAATATTTAAATTGCACTGTAGTTTCTAGCAGTGACTGGTTTAGAGGAAGTAATTAATTAGCATATTTTGGGAATGTCATATTATAGACTTTTAAATGTGAGAGAAATTTTGAGTGGCGAATTGCTTTCCACCACATGTAGTTTTTTATTATTTTGTATTATTTTATCTTTATTTTATTTTTGTCTTTGTATGAAAAGTATGCACATATTTCATTTTCAGTTACATTTTCTTATTTCTTATTTTATTTTATTTTGTTTAGGATGGAGTGTATACATAAGTGTTTACATTTGTCATTAAAGTTACATTTTCTTTTGTGACTACTTCTTTTATACTATGTACCAGGTATTATAAATTGTTTTTTATTTTATTTTTTCATTAAAGTGTCTATTCCAGGTTTATTCTCTCTCTCTCTCTCTCGCTCATCCCCTCCTCCGTCTCTCAAACTCTCTCTCTCTCTCTCTCTCGACAGTTGGCAGTAATGTTCAAACGCAGATCAGATCAGTTCCACAGTGTCAGGGCATCACTGGACGCATTAGTGACGGCTGTTGACCATCAGGACACTCTTCTTTCATCTGTTTTCTTCAGCTATATGAAAGTAGCTAAAATGTTGCTAGTGTCATTTTTGATTTGCGTTTCAGCAGATTTAGCGTGCTAAAAAGACATAATGCATTATAGAGCCCATCGCGACCATGACCGGTGCTTCCAGATTTTGTTTTGAGAGCTGTGTTTACAAAAAAATAGAAAGAAGCCGAGGGAAGGAGGGGAGGAATGTGAATATGTTTGGTTAAGCAGATGGTACCAGAGTCGAGCCAGTCAGAATTCTGGGTACATAACTAGTCAACAGCCACCAATAAATAAGCTCTGTTTGTTTGTTTTTTGTTGTAGGTATTGGTTATTTACTACTGACACTAGCTGGGCAAATAGCGAAAAAAAATGGATCAACGATATAATGTTTCATATCGTTCGGTATCGATAATTATTGACATTTTTTATAACCTTTTTTTTAAAAAATAAGCAAAAAAAAATTTTTTTTTTCAATTTAACCACTGTATTTATAACACAATTTATTAAGACAAACAACAAATATTTTTTTGTTTTAACAGTCAAAAACAAAATAAAAATTAAACAAATATCTAATGTTTTATATGCAGATTAAATAGGTTAAACGTTTGGCTTGTTTCCAGAGGTCACAGGAGGGCGCAATGAGCAACTTAATGCAGCGCATTTTAAATGTTCAACGCAAGGAAGTAACAGTCTATAAAAAACGTGCATTACGTCTAAATTAACTCAAATCAAATATAATTTCGTAAATTGCATAAACAGTTATGAACAAAACAGCATCATGTATTTATGCATTGCTTAATACAAAGAGCCGAATCGCCCATCACACAGATTGCATTTAAAGTCCCATGAAATCAAATGGACTTTATTTACTTTACTAGCGCACTTGCAACTCTTAATTTGAACAGTTAATCCGTGCAAGTTAATCCGCTGGAAAAAATTGTGTGTTTTGGCCACTTTAATCAAAATCTGAACTTTGCTTCCGCCTGGAATGCAATTCCTTCGCTTGTTCCCTTTTAACGGCTTGGGCAAATATACTTAACACCACCCTCCACTAGATGAGCGACAAGATAGAGGGCGCCAAAATAAAACACGCCCTCTATTCAATATTCCCGTTTCCAGCTGGAAATACGTACTACAACTGGAAATAAAGTCGGCCCAGCAACTTCTGGTTCACGCGATCCGACTTTAAAAACATATGAGACCATTAAAAGGAATAAACCTCCACAAATTTGCGACGTGTTTGAACTGTTTTAACTTTGCATGTTTACATCTCTTGTGTGAGATGTGAGTGCAGCTGTCGTATTTGTCCGTCTAGAAAATGCGCTGAATATGCGTTCTGTGTGAACGGCTTGGTTTTGGGGTTTAACCTAATCAAGATCTTCTAGGCATTGAGCTACTATATTTCTCTAATATTTTGAATGAATAACGCAGAAACTGCGCATCTCGTGGGCTAGACCAGGGGTTTTCAACCTTTTAGGACATGCGCCCCCCACAAGTTTGTCTAATTTCACTCGTGCCCCCCCAACATCCCGCCCCCGTATTACTGTAGTCTCACCAAATTACTTTATTAACATAAAAGCAAATATCCATTAAAGCTATTAAAGCAGCGAACAGTTTTTCTTTTGCTCTTTTTGATTAACATTATTTACATAAGAAACGCACGGATCCGTTATACTGATGTACATTTTATATTTTCTTTACTGTTTACATTCACTTAAAACAACTGACTGTGCTTAACGAGGATACTTGTCAAGACAGCCATTGGTATTCACCTGCGGTCTGAGAAGGCTTTCTGTTTGTGCACTTCAGGTGTGTGAGCGGTGTGCATAGAAACACTCTATCACAGTGTGTGAGTACCGCATTGAGATGTCTTGGGCTTAAATGGCTTAAAATTACTTTAATTTTTAAATTGACAAGACTTAAAACACGTGAGAATGAAAAACTTTCTTGAGGAAGCAGCACTGGCCTGATAGTTAAGATAGTTTTGGGGGGGCTAAGGTGACAGATAGGGGGGCTGAAACCCACCTAAAAAGGGTTTATAACCGCCCCTGGTATAGCGTGCGTAATTATACTGAAACATAAATATATAACCAGTTTACCTGATTCAGTGTGATGGCTGAGCCTGTTTCTGAGATAACATGCCAATCTGTGGTTGGATTTCCGACACGGCTAACCGTAAATCATCTTACACTGTCACAAGCTGACAGGTTCCAGGTTTTCACAACAAAACCCGCCTAATTGCTACTCAAAACTAGCCCAAAACTAGCCCAAAACTACAAAACGCGGCAAGAGTTTAAGTGCCCCAATCCGGGGGAAAACCGCGGACTTGGTAACACTGAGCGTGACTGATACTTGAGCCAACTCTGCTCTAACTGTCGACTAGCAGTGGGAGTCAGATTGCCCCCTTGTGGATTGCTAAATATTTGCTAACTCATATTCATAAATCCTTAAGGGAACGTCTCTGAATTAACTGATGCTCGCGCCCCCCTTGACAGGTGCTGGCGCCCCCCTGGGCTAGACTACAGCAGGTTGCACAGGTTGAAAACCCCTGGGTTAGACTAACAAAACATTAAACTACAACGTCACTTACATCATCATAACCGCATCTCGGGGGGTGCTCCACTGTGATAGGGCCCTCCTGAGTACCTCTCACAGTGTTGTACTGAATTTTTGCATTCAAATAGCCGAATGGTTATTGGAAATTCGTAGGGCGATATTCATATCCGGACTCACAAGCGCCTCATCACCTCCGGCACGCAAACTCATGGTGTGGTGTGGGTGCTGTCGCGTCACTCATAGCCCCGTGCCTAGAGTCGAACAAGTTTTATATCGTTACCAGAAAACGTGTACCATCGATAAATAGGGCGCATACCGGGTTTTATCGCCAATAAAGAAAGGCCGACTGTGGCCACACACAAAACACACACCCCAAAAAAGAACACACACACAAACCCAACACCGACACACACACCCACACACCACGGACACAGGCACAACACAGGGGCAAAGGCGATTATTAAAATAGTAAAACAGAAAAAAATGGATCACACAAGTTATTTTATATATTGTTATATATTTTTATTTAGTTAACATTTTTGTATAGGATGAAAATGTTACATTTATCATTTACAATTATTTTAATTTATTAAATAAGAAATAAACAAAGTATATTATTATTAAGACAAAAAAATGTGTAATTTTTAGTTGCCACATAAATTCTTTTATTTTAATTTTATCTTATTTTAATCTTTTGCGTTTATTATGATGAAATTATGAATTTTCTTAGGACATTGTTTTATTAAAAATTTATTTCCAGTGTACAAAATATTATATATAAAAAAAATAATAGCGTCAATAAATATAGCTATAAAATATTTATGATATAACTCAATCACGGCTATCAATCCATAAACACAATTTTACTGGAAAATGATGGAATGTAGATTTGTATTGGAATTTTTAAACCCATTCTAGCTTTTTCAAACGTATCACAAATAATGTGTGCATTAGCCAGGGAGATATGTGTCCTCTGTGTGAATATGAGGTCTGTGGGTGAGTGGTGAATTACAGTAGAGCCGAAGTTAACATCTGTTTTGCGATGACACCATTACTCCTACTGGAACCGTCAAGGACACATAATACTGTTTGTGTGAAACCAGGGATATGAAGAAGTGTGTTTTGTAATCATACACAGGTTAAAAGAGGTCTCCATAACCTGAAGGATCACATCACATCATATTGCATCCTGTATGTCAGCTAAAAAACTGACAGCCGTGTAGAACACGTTTTTTCTAATGAGATGCATCTTATTCTGATGAAATATTTCAATTTGTTTTATGACCTGTAATTATGCTGTCACCAGTCAACAGTCCCTTCAGCAAAGACTCAAGTAAAAACAAGTTCAGGTTTGATGATGTGATGGGCTTAAAGAGTACGACGACAAAAGAGGCTTTTGAAAATACATCATTGATTTTTTGCTGCAAGACAATAAGCTTGCATTTTAAAGATTTTTGACAGATAATATGATGAGGGAAAAAGCAGAATACTGCATAACTTTAATCCAGCCTGACGTGTCAACTTCATATTTAATTTTTAGGCTGCATTATAGACAGTAAAGTACAACCTCAGCAACATCAGGTTTATCCAGGAACTGCAAATCATTCATAACTCTTAGAAATGTGCTTTTAGGTCTATAATCACATCATGGGATAAGTAAATACTTGTGAGTAGGCTGCAATCCCACAAAAGCTCCTCAAATTTCCATGGATTAGAATAGTGTTCATTTTTAAATTAATACTGAAAAGTTATATGCAATAATCATTTTGGATTTGGTGTTTAATTTATTTTATTTTATTTTTGTATTAGGAAATGGATGTAGATTTTTTTCATTAAGTTACATTTTATTTATTGAAAAATGCCAGTATTTATATTATAAAATATATTATTAAGACTGAAGAATAGGCTACATATGTATATTTTTAGTGGCCAGAAATTTTATTTTATTTTATGACAATAAGCTTGCATTTGAAATATTTTTTCAGAGCGTCACCATAATATAAAGACTGAAATAAACACAACAGCGCATAACTTCAGTCGAGCCTGGCAGGTAAACATTATATTTCATTTTTAAGCTGCATTGTGAACAGTACAACATTACATGAACAGTAAAGTACTAAGTTGCAGCTTCAGCAGCATCAGGTTTAAATGGGAATTACAGATCATTTATAACTCTTATAAATGCACTTTAAGGTCTACAATAAATCAGGTCATCATGGGATATTAAATACTTGTGAGTAGACCGCAATCCCACAAATAACTCCTTCAGAAGTTCTGCACATCCACATCATTCCTATTTGTTTTTTGTCTAGTTTTATTGTGTCGCTGAAAGGTTATGTGCAGTAATATTTTTTAAGCGGTAAATTTTAGGTTTGATGTTGATGAAATTGTTAATCATAATTGATATCATTTATATAATTTGTTTTATAAATCACAATCTGGGCTTTCCTGCCGCCCACAAACGCCTTCCATCATCCACTGCCCGAGAGCATAAAGCATTTATGCAGTGTTGATATACAGTGAATTCTTTACAAAGTAAATCTTTCAGTAGGAATTACACCCACTCTATCCCACAGTCCCCTCAGGTTAAAGATGGCAATTCCATTTAACAGCGTCATTCTCCTTCAGCCAAGATCTGTAAGCGAGCAGCTTGAGCTTTGAGACGTTATTTCCTGGTATGTCGATAAAACAGAGCAGCGTTTAGGTGCTGTTTTGGGTCTTTTCTCAGGTTTAATTGCTCTAGAAGGGATGCAAATTGTGCTGTCGTTCTGTAGTGTCAGTGAAATGCGTATAGTTGCACATGTTTCTGCATGTAAGCATGTATAAAAGTGTGTGCATGTGAATGTTTGTTTGTGAGCCTGGAAAACGCAGATAGGCTCTTGCTGTTTGTTCAGCTTGCCTGACTCTGGATCAGGTGGCTGGTGAACTGTGACCAAAGCTTTCAGCTGAAAAATCACACTAATTATTCTTCAATTGTAAATGAACTGCTCAGATAGATTGAATGAATTTCAGTATTCATTTTGTTTTAATAACGTGACCATTTGCAATTCATAATTAACTTATTCATGGTACTTTATAAATAAATTATATAATATATAATATATTATATATATATATTATTATATATATTATTATTTTTTTTATGAATGATTATAATTTCTTCCACAATAAACAAATTCCTGAACTCTTTCATTTAGAGAGGCACGAAAGCCTCTATACATTTTAATTCATATCATTTCATGTAATTGATTCGGTGCGGCAGTATAAGACCCATTTTCTTTCATCAAAACTTTTCTCCGCCTCTTTGTCTCTCCACATGCTATTGTAATCCAAGAAATGTATCATCATATCAGTAGGCAGATTCTTTCAGACTGAAACCTCGACATCTTTTTGCCCACAACAAAGGTGGCGGTGGTTGAATATGGATACATTCAGGACATGAACATGGCATGTATACTGCCGCTCAAATGCCGTGGAGCTCTGGGATTGCATATGTTCTTTCACAACACTCTTAAGAAATCTAGAAGAATTCCTTGCTATGTCATTTGCACTTTGCTAATGAGGCAGTGGCTGTAAAGCTGGAGGAAGCTCAGTGGTTGAAGGCTTTTTTTTTGAAGATATTGTCTTGAAGAACCGTGACCTTGAAGGAATTTACCCTGGATCTCAGACTTCATATTCCGCATTAATTCTCTGTATGAGTATTCTCTATGGAGCAAATAATTATTATTATTAAAATAATTTTGAAAGAAGAACCAAAGCTCACCAAGGCAAGGATTTTTTTTTGCCAGGATTCTTTGATGAATAGAAAGAACAGCGTTTATTTGAAATAATTAGCAAAAGTGTAAAAAGTCTTTACAGTCACTTTTGATAAATGTAATGTCTGAAAATATTCATTTATTGAAAAAAAATAATAAAATCTGACCCCACATTTTTGAACAGCAGTGTAAATGCAAAAATTTTATAAATAATATTGAAAGTTCACAAAGTTACTCTTTTAAACTTCAAATGCACTTTAACTTCCACTCTTTGACCTTTTTGTCACCTTTTATTCATATAACAGTAGGACAACAAAAGATGGCATTGGTTTGTATCAAAAACCTGATTTGAACTTGAACCACCAACATGAGCACCAAGGCTCGATGTGTCATTTTAGTGACTCCAAAATGGCTTCTAAGTACACAATTACCTTCAGAGACCAAAAATGTCCTCATAAAATTGAAGAAGAGCTCAGAATAAAACCTTGCAAAGCGTGTCCGTCAGATTGAAGGTGGCTTGTCCTTGTGGAGAGCTTCATCATTAATCATGTCTGTAACTCTAGGCTTTTATAACGCTGGATTCAGCAGCTGTGCCCTTTCACCACGGTCTTCAGACCCTGAAGTGGCTTTCATTTACTCGCCACAGAAGAGCTTATTGTACCGAGCGCTTTAACCTCTGTGGCCTGAGCGATGCCCATCATGTGCTCTGTTTAGCTGCGTGAGACCTCGCCAGCTGTTCTGGCTTTCACAGGCTTGCCGCGATTTTGACGTAGATTGATAGGATTATTCCTAGAGCACTTGAACATGCTATGACTGCCGTGACTCAGTGAGCCACAAGCATTCGCACCGGTGCTAATCAGATGTTCTCATTGTAGAATTCCTGCCTGTTTTTGGACAGCGGTTGTTGGATGTGTTTCAGGTCAACTTGTCAGCAGATGATTGGACTTGTTTGTTTGAACGTTCACATTCTAAGTTGAGTATGTGAACAAGCACATGCATAATCATATATCCAACCACATCGCTCAAAATAAATGAGGTTGGGAAGCCCCTCAAAGCTAGTCTGTCTTACTTTATTGCTTTGTTATCAGATGAACGGTTTTAACTTTGCATTAAACTAAATGGTAAGTGAATGTCATTGATTTATGCATTGACTGCCATTGAACATTTGAATAATATACTTGGCCTTTACGACACTCAACTGGAAGAGTGGATATTGCAGTTACATTTGAATTACTTTTTATTCAAATTAGTTAGATTTTAATGAATCAATTCTACTTTTTAAACTACTGACATTTATGATATTTCATAGTTTCATTTTTTTAAATATAATTTTTATTTGATTTTTAAATTAATATTTTATTTAGATTTTTTTAAATTCACATCTCATTGAGATTGGGTTATTGTTGTCAGGAGTTATATAAGCACACATTTGGCTTTTTGTAAGTTTTAGGCCCTATGGACACGATTGCAGATAAAAAAAAAAATGTATTTATAATGCTACATGTTACGGTTACAATTTCAGTTGATGTAAGATATCCTCATATAATATACCACAGGAGAAACTTAAAGGTCCTCATGGCAACACGTCAAAACAAAAGTTTGGTTAAATTGAAAATACACAAGACAGGAATTTCTTTTTAAAAAAAGAATTTGGTAAACAATAAAACGGAAACATGAGAAAAAAACATTTGTAAACGAATCAATCCACTGAAGGTGAGGTGGAAGTGAGAACCCAAGTGAAGGAGTTTATTTACAGTGTGATAAAAACAATATCGAGCACCTTGACGGTGAACAGACCTTGAGAGGGCCGATGAAACAGGACTAGGATCAACCACAGCGGGTTACAACATCAATACCACGGAACCAGAGACCGATGGCAACATGAGGGCCTACTTAAGGGCAGGGAACAAGAGGGTCACCATGACAAAAAAAACAAAACCCAGAATGGGTAAACAGGGGACCACATAACTAAGACAACCAAGGACATGGAAAACATTGGGAAACATGACAAAACCCAAACACACAACATTACATTTCCCACCCTCATAAAGGGCCGGGCTCCAAGATGATCAAACAGAAGAACCCAAAAAGTCCAGGAGGGTGGTGTAGTGGAGGCGGAACTGGGGGAGGGATGGAGGGCCAGGCCCATTTAGGGAGAACAGGAAAGAGCAAAGGGAGCCATTGGTGGGGAGGAAGGCAGAAGCAGGGAGCCATGGCGGGCAGGCGAGCAGGGCAGCCATGGTGGAGAGCAGGAGGAACAGGGCAGATTGTGAGTTCATGAACGGTCTCCTTGGCCGTGGCAGGACAGACAGTGAGTTCATGGACGGCCTTCTTAGTCATGACAGGGCAGACTGTGAGTTTGTGAGCGGCCTCCATGTCTGTGGCAGGACAGACAGTGAGTTCAAGAATGACCTCTTGGCCGTAGCAGGACAGGCAGTGAGTTCGTGAACGGCCTCCATGGCCGTGACAGGACAGACAGTGAGTTCATGAACGGCCTCCGTGGCCGTGACAGGGCAGTCTGTGAGTTCGTGAACGGCCTCTGTGGCCGTGACAGGACAGGCAGAGAGTTCATAAGTGGATACCACTGACACTTCTGGAGGTTCTGCAGCGGATGCCGCCTCCTCTGGAGGTCCTGCAGCGGATCTATGCACAGGAAAGGCCTTAGGAGCAGACTCATGGATAGGAAAGGCCTCTGGAGAGGCCACTGGGGCAGATTCAAGGACAGAAGAGGCCCCAGGAGCAGACTCGTGGACAGGAGAGGCCTCAGGAGCAGACTCGTGGACAGGAGAGGCCTCAGGAGCGCAGTGTGCAGCCCATATGCTCAAAATGGTGACCGCCATTACAGGAAGGGCAGCAGAGTGTGGCATGACCGCTAAGATGGCGGGGCTTGAGAGCGCAGATGTCACTGGGATCCCTGCAGCTCGCACCGACATCAGAGGTGGGTCCATCACACTAGCAATCAGTCTTTTCAGTCTTGGCCCAAGCATCACGTCTGACTCAGGCGTGGCGGCCATCTTGGCCGGGGGCGTGGCATGAGCAGTCTCGGAAATGGCGGCCATGTCATGACGAGACTCTGGAAGATCAGCCGAGACGTGACGCGACTCTAGAAGAGCGGCCATTTTGTGAAGAGACTCTTGTGTGGCGGCCATCTTGCAACAAAGCACTTCAATGGCGGCCAAATTGTAAAGAATCTCCTGATGTGAGCAAGCTCAGGCTTGACAGACGTGACGTGAGCAGGCCCTGGGGCAGCAGACATGATGTTAGCAGACTCTGGCTTGACAGACATGACGTGATCAGGCTTTAACTTGGTGGAAATGACATGAGTAGACTTTGACTTAACTGGCATGACATGAGCAGGCTCTGGAGTAGCAGGCATGACGTGAGCAGGCCCTGGAGTAGCAGGCATGATGTGAGCAGGTCCTGGAGTAGCGGGCATGACGTGAGCAGGTCCTGGAGTAGCAGGCATGATGTGAGCAGGCTGTGGCTTGGTAGACATGATGTGGGCAGGCTTTGGCATAGCATGCATGACATTTGCAGACTGTGGCTTGGTAGGTGCTGCGAGACTGTGGGTACCATCATCCACAGTTCCCACAATGAATGGTGATTCACTCAGCAGTAAGGCACAGTCTATATATTCGGCAAGGGACCAGTGAACCTTTCCCCCAGGAAGCTGGGAGCAAATGGGCTCATTCAGACCCACCCGAAAAAAATGTCCTTTAACGCCACATCATTAAAATCCACCTGGTGACAAAGTCCACAAAAGTCCTCAACATAATCCTCAATGTCCCGGTTTCCTTGGCGAAGTAGAACGAGATGATCTGCTGGGTTCATTCTTTTGGTCGTGTATTCTGTAACGAATCAATCCACTGAAGGCGAGTTGAAGTGAGAACCCAAATGCAGTTTATTTACAGTGTGATCCAAACATCCAAACAATAATCCGAGACTTGACTTGACATGAACAGACTAGACTCACCGACAGCGGGTTACATCATCAATACACGACCAGAGACGATGGCAACATGAGGGCTACTTATAGCAGACAAGAGGGTCACATGACAAGAACAAACCAATGGGGAACAAGACACATGAGTGTCTAAGATGTGTCTAAGACTCTAAGACAACCAATCAGAACATGACACAATGAACAGAGGAACCAATGGCATGAATACATGAGGGCGGTAACCATGACACAAACAGCATAAAACAATTACAAAATAAAAGACATGGAAAACATGAAACATGACAAAACCCAAACACCACATTACACATTTTTAGGGTGCTAAAATTATTGTTTTTGTTAAACTTTTAATAAATTAATTTTAAGTTGTATAAGTTTCATGATTTTAATTTAGGCATGCTGTTTGATTAATAACATTTCATTCACATACTTTGTAGGACAGAAAATCACAAATTAGATGTTTTTTTTTTAATATCTTATTTCTTTCTTTTATACAGCAATGAGATTAAGTGGAGAACAAATGGAAACTTCTTGTTTTAGGTTCCTGCTTCCGATTGTTTTTTTCCCCTACAAAGAAAGATTTGTCACGAGAGATCTCAAAATGAACTCAAAGATTTATCATCAGTTTCCTATGATCTTTTTAATATCTTAGTTGGTTTTCTTGTACAAAAATGAGTGAACAAATGGACACCTCTTGCCTAAGGTTGGCTTGCCTTTTGTTTGTTTTTTCCTCTTGAGAAAGCTTTGTTCTTTTTTGTACTTTTTGTTTAATACGAACTGTAATCCAGTTTGCTAAGATAGCAAAGTTTGAAATAAAAAAAGATCAAGATTGAACTCAAATCTTTACATTTTCATTGTTTATGCTTTTTTACATTAGTTGTACAGGTCTACAATACACTCTTATTGTATCGCAATTGTTTCTATTTCTATTTCTCCTAAGACACCTAAGGAGAAACATCTGCGAAATTTGAGACTTTCATCAATGTTGAAACTTCACTAATACTTAACTAAGTATTACATTAAGTCTCATATAGGCTATAAAATAGTAGTAAAATGTGGGCCAACACTAACAACCTCAAGAGCACTATAGATATGTCCATGGCCTTAGCTTATTTAATATCTAGATGCCAGACGGTCTGGTTCTCCTAAGCTCTCTGAAACCACCCTGTAATTTCCCATAACCATTTCTCCCCTGTTCCCTGTCTGTACGTCCCATACAGAAGGAAAAGCTCTTCTGTAGTCTCTCATTATGATGCTTGGTTTCCTGCCCACTGTGTGGACCGCAGTGCCCTCATCTGCATAATCTCTCCCTTGGTACTTTTCAATAATACGGGAGCTAATCAGACCCTCAGAGAACCACGGACCCTGGAGTGGTCCGGCTGGAGCCTTGATGATATTAACTGCTGGGCTGCTGTCTCAGAACTGGATCTGGTATTAGCAGATCCAGTTCTGCTAAGGCTAGCATCACTATTATTGTTGCTTCTACTTGGTTAAAGATTTGAACAAATTCCTAAAACTGGTGTGTAACTTGAATGATAGTTGTTGGTGATTCTTGCACAATTTAAATATAGATAAATAATGACTAAAATAAAATAAAATTTGGGTTTTGCACATTTGGATTTTAGACATAAAATGTATATATTTGGGGCATATTTTATAGGTCTGAATTTGAAATCTATTCCTATGACATTTAACACAATTGAATTGTTTTTGAGACATTTGTACAGATTTGATCAAATGTTTATACAAATGTTTATTTAAAAGTTAAATGTTTCTTCAAATTTCAACTTCTACTTCAAATTGAACTTCAAATTCAAAATTGTGATATTTAAAATGTCAGAAATTCAGATTGTTCATAAACTGCAAGAGAGACACCTATGGAAGCCCGTTTCCGCCACTGAATAAAAAAAAAAAAAAGGTTATTGCGCGTTTATCTACACTCTCCTTTTTCACTAATTGTGAGATATAAACTCGTAATTGCGAGATATAAACTAACAATTCTGACTTTTTCTTAGGAATTGGTGATTATAAAACTCACATGGACGAGTTTATAAAGTCAGAATAGCAAGATATTAAGTCACAACTGCGTGAAAAAACAGAATTGCGAGTTTTCCTTGCAATTCGAATTTTAACTTGCAATTGCGTGTTTATATCATGCAGTTCTGAGAAAAAAAGTCAGAATTGTGAGATAAAAAGTCACAATTACCTTTTTTATTCAGTGGCGGAAACGGGTTTCCATAGACACCACATTTTTACATTTTTTACACTTTTAAATAGATTTTTTAAGGCTTCAGAACTTCAAATTTCTAAAGTCAACATTCCAGAAATTCAATTGTACATAAAATGCACAGAGACAACCATAATTTTTAAAATTGTGTCTACCTCTATATTTTAGATCTATATTATGTAATATTCTGTATTATATTCTATATTTTTTAGGCTTAAGATCTTCAAATTCAAAATTTCAGTAATTTAAATTGTACAAAAACTGCATGTCTAGCTTCTTACTTGAATTGTTTGGTGAAGACTTTGACCAGTTTAAGCAAAAACAAATTGTTTTAAAAATTGTGGTCTCTTTTTTTCTCTCAGAGTAGAGTAGTTTGCACCACATACAGTATCTGTAGAATTATAGATTTTTGCTTGTTTTACATGGGCACTGTTGGATTGTTGCTGGCACAAGCTGCATATGATTATTGCTGCAGGTATCAAGCAATTTTATTAATTTAATGTCTTAACACGTCCTTTAAACAAGTTTTTTTACATTCTGAATCTATTCATAATCAGAAATAGTATGTTCTCCGTGTGTGTTCCCTTCCTCTTTCCTGCAGACCAAAAGCTGCGTCCATCCACACAATCATTCAACATAATCTTTGGTAATTTGCAGTCTGGTTGCACTGTTCACATATTTCTTTCTCTCTGCACGAATTAATTTATGTCCAGCTAAGTTAATTCGTGTGACTTAATTAAACCCCTTTCATAAATCAGGGCTTTAAGCTGAACTAAAAATTTGAAGTTGCTATCAAAAAAGAGGTGTGTTAAAGTGTACCGATTAACACGGTAACTCATTTTCTTTATAATTCCCATGCCCTCTCCTGCCTTAAAAAATAATTAACCGACTGATGGCAGACTCAACAAATGGACTTGATTTTTAAAGCCATTAAGATGAACAAATTCAATTGTTGTTGTTGTGTTTATGTTGGTTGTCTGGGTCCACTGTTATTGAGCTAGTACATCACCTTCTCCTTAAATCAATAAAGCCAGAAAACGAGAAAGCAGGGTGTGTGTCTGAAAATGAGCGGACAGCCGGGGCTTTGGGGTGCATGGGGAACATCCTTCTAATGGGCCCATGTAGACATGTCAGCTAGCCGCATAAGGTTTGGTTTAATTAGCCATCAGGGGAGGCAGGACATTTTGGATTGATTTGTGTGGCTCAGGGCCATTTGAATCTGAGGGAGCACCAGGTTTTTGTTTGTGTGTCCTCCAGGGCATCTGGGCACACCACCTGTTAATGAATCATGAAGTATTCTCTCTAAACCCACCATAAATCCATATTCTACAGTAGCCAGTACAGTTTTGGAGCTAGAATGTTTAAGGTTTCCTTGTCTACATTGATTCCCCTTCAGGGTATACACTATTTGTTCTTTTTTATATAAATATGTTTTGAGATTTATATTTTCCAAAATTTTTGTTGTATAGATGTTTAGCATCGAAATTTGTGTATAGTTGTCATGTAGAATTTTGTGGACGTTGGTTTTTCCAGTTCTTTGGAATTCTGTGAGTTGTGCTAATTCTGTGTAGAGATTACATACTGAATAAATGCTTTAAATGTGTCTATGCTTGTAGACCTGGTATTAAAATCTTATTTATTGATTCATTTGCATTACAAAGAACTTGGGTCTTGAGGTTTGAACAGAAAAGCCTGATGGTATGGTGAAGTCAATATGGTGTCTATACACAAACAGACAGACTCAAGTAAATGTGTGAGTTCTATGTGTTTGCATGCTTGATGTTAAATGTTCATGAACTGTCCTTTAACATTGCTAAAATTGCACAAATGTTGTATTTGGAATGCTTGAATGCTTCCAACACAAGCTAGCCAACAGTCTCATGATGGTCATGACCTTGAGATCCTGTGAACGTACTCAGTGAGGTGTTTGTTGAGAATCTGCCATCTCAGCATATAGCAGGCTAAAAGTGTCATTTCATTAAATGCATCAACAGAAGTGCTAGCTAGTGTGGCCCAAGTCATAAAATAGGCATTTGAATTCTCCTGAAAATCATTCAAGCACTCAATTATGACTTTGAAATGTTGAAGGATTAGCAATATTTGTTAGTGAGGTTTAGTGACAGGGTGAACGAAAGGACAGACAGTGGTCACACTTCCCCGAGCTCTAAGTGCTCTCCAATGACTTCCTTTTGTTTTGCCTGTCTGCCGTTTTATCTCCTTAAATGATGCCAATCTTCATTCACGGCCATGACGGTCCTGACAGGATGCTTCCCAGTCATCTGGCCCATTCTGACCCTCTTTATATTAAACAGGCCCCTTCACCTCCCCTCATTCCAAATTAACCCCCTGTCAGTGCCCAACAATGGAAGTGGGCATGGCTCCAGTCTGATTTATCCCACACTTCGCCATGGTGGGGGGCATCTGCCACACCCCCTGCCCGGTCCTCCCTTTCTAAACCAGGCGTAGAGGAGGGCTGTCAGTCCATCTTCCAGAAAAGCGACATGCGCTGATTGGGGAATTAGTTTAGTCAATGACTGTATACAGATCTAAATAGGGTGTGTCAGTGACTTTGTGTGTTTTTGCAGTTTGTTCGTCCTAGTTCTGCCCATGAACTGCAAGAGGGCACACACCGTCACTCCTCAGACATACACATAGACTTTCAGGGCTAACTGCATCTCTTTAGGCCTGTGAAGAGAAGGAAAATGCCATATTTAGGACTTGCGCTCTTGGGATTCTCCAATGGATTAATGGCTAAAAATTGAGTAACACCTTGGAGCTTCTATATATTTGTTTTGGGGAAGTTTGAAGTGGTTTCTTGACTTGATAATGCAGTTTGGAGGTTGCAATTGCAGACCTTTCAAAAGTCACCGTCTGCAGAGCCTAGTACTGCTCATCTGTTGGTATCAGGGATACTGGGGCGCTACCGTGTTGCCGTTGGCCCAATACTCTTTGCTCGAGGACTTAGAGTCTGTGTTACTTCCAACAGACACGGGGACTCAGGAGGGGACTAGCAATAGGGCCACAGAGACCCCCACTGCAGAACACGATGACGACAACTCTCTGGGCTACACAGGTACTGCTTCTTTATTCTTACCTAAAATACTGCTTTATATTTACCCTAGAAGGGCTTCTCTCAAATATCTAATTTAAATAACATGTTTGCTTTATTGTGGGTGTCTTTTCATATCTTTCATGAGCTTTTGACATTTTTGTAAGATAAATTAGGGGTTGCCTGGTAATAACATGAAGTTTTTATGGAGATATGACCCGTTTCAGATCCAATCATTGCAGGTCCTTCTGTAGAGTCTCTTATTCTTCCTGGATTTTCATGGACTTTGCATAACCTTCACCTTAAGTCTGTCGATGAATCTGTATCGAGCGAGGTTTTACCATTCATAAACTGTTTATATTCTTTACAAATGTCAAGCTGTGGAAATTGGACACCCTTTCTATGTTATTTTCGGGAGAGTAGCCTAGAACGTTCTGACGCTTGTGACATGAAGGAGCAGAGTCAGCCAGAACCTCAATTTCCAGATTAAATGCACTCAGATGAGATGAGTCAATCGGTGAGAGAAGATCCCTGACCCTTTTTGCTTAAGTGGAAATAGAGTTCACCTTCTAGGGGCCAGAGCAGAGAGTCTCCTGCAGTGAGTGTGGTGTTATGTTTGGAGAAAGCTTGCTAACATTCTGACCTTCACTGGAGAAACAAGTCGTTAAGTGAAAAGGCGGCTTTGGCTACGTGGGTGATCCAGTGGAAGATGAGAATAGTTGGTATAGAGCGTAGAAAATGACACTACAGCCTCAAGAGAGCACTCTGTTTCACAATCTCACAAGGACAGAGATACGGTACAGATGATATTTATAGCCTGCCTGACTGTTATAAAAATGGTTTTGTAATATCTTTCAGTTCTTACATTGAATTAGTCTTTCCAATTCATAATGCAGTTGTAGAGCTAGAGTATTATAATGTTAAGTGCTGTCAGCAAGCATAGCAAACTCTTCAGTTACTTTTAAAACATTCATAAACCTTTACAGAGCTCTTAGATATTACTGTAGCTTTTTGTTAGAATCTGCCTTCATACATACACTATTGTTTGTGTTCGATTTTTTTTTAAAGTCTCATGCTACCAAGGCTGCATGTATTTGATCAAAACACAATTATATTTTGGAATATTATTGCAATTTTAAATGACAGAAATAAACTTGATTTTTTTTCTTCGATGGCAAAGCTGAATTTTCTGCAGTTGTGTGTAATATTTTTGTGGAAGCAATTGTTTTTTTTTTCAGGATTCTTTGATCAATAGAAAGTTTAAAAACAGCACTTTTTAATGCATAATTGTTGAATAAAAAGTATTATTTTCTTTCAAAAAGGAAAAAAAAGATGGAAAACATTGATTGCAAATGTAATTTGTTCTGGTAAAAATACTGGACCAGTAATAGTTTAAAACAGTTTATCTGCTTTATATTTATGCTATTTATCTGCTATATTATAAAGTAATGCACCCCTTCTCTTGCATCGCCTTTTTTGAAGTCAGTTGTGCATCATGTTTCTGTGTATGTAGAATGTTCTAGATAAGTCACTTTGGATGTTCTATTTCAGTTTCTAAGGCAGTTGAAGGGGGTTTTCAACAGAGCTTTTATCTTTGTAGACTACTTTTGTGCAAAGAATGGCCATGTAGTTCTGTCTCAAAAGCCCTCAGCCCCAAAAATGAGCATCAAAGATGCATCATGTTGGCTTCATTTTGTATAACTGTTTGTGAAAGACAAACAGATCTCTTGTAAGAGCACTGACATGCTATTTATTCCAACTCTTTGGAAAAGAGACTGTAGGGAAGTAGGAAAATTGAAGGTCAACACAGCAAATGTTTGTCCAGACATCTTTGGCATTTCAAATATATTCCATGAAAGCTTTCTGTACCTCTTACCCTTATCGAAGATTGAATCTTGGAAATAGAATGAAAAGCTATGTATTGGGTGGTATGATAAAGAATTTCATCTGTTTGTGATATGTAGCCTTCATGCGTCTTGTTGCAACAATGCTGCACATGCTGCCTAAAACCTGTCTGTGGTGGTTCCAAATGCACCTGGTTGTCTGGACGTGACAGTCTGAGACTGGATTAGTCCCGTCTCCTGTGCATCCTCATTATGGGGTCCTGCTCAGGGCTAGAGTCCTGACCTTGAAGGCCCCACAATCATTAGTATGACCGCCTTCCCAATGCCTTGTATTATTAGGGCTATGGTTTCTGCCTCAGGGACGTGCAAATGCAAATCTCCCACACGTTTGGGGTTAAATTTTTCCACCCCTTGTGGAACACAAGCATTCTTACAATGGAGCTTATCCACAAAGCATTTTCCCCACAAAGCGTTCGCTTCTCCCCAGGGCGGAAAACATGGCAAATGCAGGTTCTTCCTTTAGGTCCGATCCCACTTGAGATGTAATTACCTCCACCGCAGTCAACCAGAGGGTTTTCTCCACAAGAGGAGAAGATGTGGGCACTTCTTATATTCGTTTTTCCCCATCCAATCTCTTTTCATCACAAATCTTGAAGCTTAACTCGCCCCGTGTCCCAGGAAATAGGGACATCAGGCTAAACTCTCAATGCTGAACCAGGCTAATTCTGTCAAGAGCGACTGGAGTGCTGTGGAGAATGAAAGGAGAGGACTAGTTGGAGATAAGAAGCTGGTGGTGCTGAGGTTCTCATTATTCTGCAACACGTCTGTTTGGCACGGGATAAAGAATTTAAATTTGTTTATTATTGCAGCTGAGATTAGTATGGGTGAAGGAATACAAAATGGTCTCGGCGTTGCCAAGTGCTAGCTAAGCGCCATTTGGTATACAAGATAAAATGGCTTTCAAAATTCCAAAGAAGCAGTCGTTTTTAAGCTTGAGTCGTACGTGGCATGCACTTTCCTCAAGGAAAAATATGGTCCATATGGTCCCCTCGTGACTGTCAAATGAGTTTGCACCCGATTGGTAGATTTGGAAAAAAATAATAATATCTTGCTGGAAATGCTGACATGTAGCTTAGAAAAATTCTAATGCACATCTGACTAGCATTTAAAACTTAATTTTCATTTATTCAAATTAAATTTGAATACAGCAGAAAATCACCCAAAAATCCTTGAATAACTCAACAACACTACTTTAGAACTCTCCAAAACTTCCCAAAGAAGGGGGTGGCTGGAGAACTTTCAGCAGTGCCAGGTGCCACAGGCAAAGTTATGAAAGTGTATCCAAACAATCGCACATTTTACATTCACACTGTATTTCTCCCACATGCTGTTTTGTCATGGAGGAGTGAATGTGTTCAGTCATCACAGGCCGGACTCTCTGCTCATTGGGGCATGAGAGTACACAGAGGGTGAAAGTTCTCGCTGAGTGTCATAAATCTGCATGGCACCTGCTCCCCCGCACTCCTTTGGCACGTGTTGTGAGGTCAGTGGCACCGCATAAGCTGTACATCATATTTATAGTGCTCATCGCTGCAACCTGCGTGTTTTAGCAGCTGACGGCAGCAGGGAGACAGAAAGAACCCTTGCAGTGTTTCTGTCGGAGAAAGGACATGCTTTTAAAAGCAGAGGATATGAGAGAGGGAATGTAAGAAGTTTGGGAGGTTGAACGTTGGAGCATGTGGGAAGGAGAGTGAGGTGAAAAGTAACTTTTTTGGCCATTTCTGTAGAGATCCGTCTCACATGTGAGTTCCAGCTGTTAGGCCATGTCAAACATGTTGTAAATCCACCCGTTTGTGGTGCAAATAAATCCATTTGAGGGAAATATATGAATTTACACATGCAGTAGCAGATGTTTTTGTACGCCAATGTGATTTGGAAAGTAAATGCTCAAGAATGTCACTTTCTCTGTAAATCAGAAGGAAGTACCGTGTGCATTCCTAAATCAATCAAATCAAATTGAAGTGCAGGGTTTTCAATATATTTGTTTCTCCGGTTGGGTCATTCTAACCAGTCAAAAGCCATGCTTGCTTCACTCTGTTAGAATTAATATATTAGACTCCATTTGAGACTCAATTTTCTGGTGTTGATTTAAATGCGGCATCTTGGTTTCTTGGATTTTTGCAAGCTGGAAAATGGATGGAGGCAACTGTCGGGCATCACACCTTTGCAAAGGCAAATCAAACTTTAGATTCGCAACTCTTGTGCGTTGACGTGTAATGACGTTCTTCCTTCATCCTAAAGTTTGCCAGTTAATGTGCTTGTAGTGTTTGTATCAAGAGTAATGTGGGAACAATCAGCAAAAGTGCCACTTGTGCTTTCTGCACAGTCATGTTTTAATCATTACTCAGGATACATAGATTTGATTGAGGAATATCCAGTTGTCCTTGCTATTGCTAAAGTTCCCCAGGTTTGTTCCCGCTCTTGCTCTGTGGGGCTGCGTTAATAATTCACCAGGACTGCTGGTGAGGGTCTTGTCCAACAGCTTGCGAGGCACCGATTGGTCGAATCCCCCGTTGTGAAGGTGGGGAGGGCACATGGAAGCCAAAGACAAAGGCACTATTTGGCTCGGTTTCTCTTAGACAGCTTCTCCTTTCATTTAAGCCTCTCCAACCAGTAAACCAATTAAGCCAATTACGCATGAAAACACAATGCATCTTGTTCTTGCCAGTCTGCATAAAGGATACGGAGAGAGCAAGGGGATGTGCTTCTTTCTGATGAGGCTAGTTAGAGATTGGGACAAGCTGAAAAGTCCCAAAGTCATCCGAAAAACCATTGCTTCTTTGTTAATGTATCTGGATCCTGTCGGCCTGTTACTTCTGGTGCACTCATGCATGGCATTGTGCAAATTAGATGTCGTAGAGGTAGGCTCACTGTCAGCATATGTAAAACCACATAACAAGTTCAGTCCAGTTGTTTTACCAATACACAGGTGAGACGCAAATTCATATTGTTGTGCAGTTTTAATTGTGATCTTTACCATTCTCATGCCTCAGATTCTAGTCTTTCTGTCTCTAGAAAAGATACTGGGTGCTAAAGGGGATTCAGCCCATGCAGGCAAGCGGAAATGCAACAGCCTGTTTATTCGCTAGCCAAGCTTTTCTCTCCCAATTGCGGCGTAATGCAAAGCTCCCGCGTTCTTTTGCACTTCCCTCATTTTGCCGTCTGTCTTTTTTTTGTAATGTTAGTTGTGGCAGGGTTCTGCATGGAGGGCCTCTCTGAATGGCAAAACAGAAACAGATTTGTTCATCCACCCCCATTTCTGAAAGCACAACACAGGGTTTGTAATGAATGAAGAGAATGTCATTTTTATGCTGTTTTTTTTTTTTGTTTGTTGTTTTTTTCTTGCCAAATTCCAGTCCTTAGTCTTGTGCACTTCAGTCGGATGAGAGTTTTGCCTTCGTTTGCCCAAGAAATGTGTAACTTTGTTGTGCCTCACCTTTCTATAGCTTTTTTCCCCTTTAAAAGTATTGATTAAATGCATTTTTTTTGTTGTTTAACTTTTTTCGGTTGATGTTTTAATGTGAATCTGCGGTTGAACCGTATCCTGGTTGCAACCCAGATGGCCCTCCAAGAGACATTCTTTCCCAGTGACAACATTTGCGCTGAAGATGTCCTGAGAGATCACCCGAACCTAGCTTGGTTGTTTCTTAGCCAGGCTGACAAGTCACGGAAGTCTTCTGCTTGGAGGAATCTCTGGGAATGACAGGGTAGCACTTAGCGCCCCACAGTGTTTCCCAGCCATTGTGGCCTCATGTCAGAGGTCTAAGGGCAGAAGCTCAGCGACGTCCTCACAGGATTCACTTCTCATCTGAGGTCCGAACAGATTTGTCTGTGGCCATATAGAGCTGCTCTGTATGCATTATGGCAGACAGGCAGCTGTGCGATCTGCATTCCTGTATTTCACTCAGATGATTTGCTGTCTTTCATTATAGCTGGGTTAACACGGTGACACGGCAGATGATTTGTATCTTCCTGGCAATTTTTTTTTGATGATCGCTGAGATGATCTTTTTTCCCTTTGTCCCCGGTTTTAAAAAAAAAAGGTGACTAAGAGTTTTTATGGGATTAGGAAAACATTTTCTCTAAAAATGTCAACCACAGTAATCTTGGTTTAGAAGATAATCATTCTATGTGTCATTATAAAAGGTAGGAAACTCTGCAAATTATCTGTTTTCAGCACCTGGAGTGAAAAGGAAGCATTAGCATAGTGTATTGAATTTTAAATAAAGTCTGTAACTTTGTTGGTAAATAAACATGATTTTGTTCTCAAGGACAACATTTGAAAAGTTTTTAGTAGGAGTGTTGGAGGATAATATTGGAATAGGGTGGCACTAACAGCCAACAGACAGTTTCACACGATAAAGGGACATGCATTGATCTAACTAAATATTAGGGCTGCACGATAAATCAAAATGAAATCAAAATCGCGATTCGTCAGAAGCTGCAATTGTCATACGTATCTTTCAGTGAAGCACAGTTCTGTGATCAGCAGTAAATATCCACCCAAAGGCCAGAGGGCGCTCTCACACTGAAACTCCAAATACGCCTTGCAGAAAAAACCCAGAAAATGCCTATAGCGGTAGCTGGATAAACAGAAGATTTAACTGCTTTTATTGATTCAGCGTGAATAATAAACACACGATTATGACAATCTATGTTTATCAGGGGTTTTAATTATTATTATAATTTTCATTTAATAAAGTATATTTATAAGCAATTGCTTTTATCACTGCTTAGAATACTATGAAAAATGTTGCGTGCCTTATTCTGTGAAAGAAGCCACATCATCTCAAAGAAGGATTTACATTATGAACTGACGTTATGAAGTGAGTTTGGATTAAAAACATGTTATTAAATGTGGTCTTTTCACATGCTTTCAGATGGAGCAGAATATACTACACATAGCCGTAGTTCACTGAGAAACTATGCAAACAGCTGTCAGTATCGCAGAAAAGCGTCGCAATTTTTGCGTAACTTGTCAGTGAACTACGGCTCTGTGTAGTAAATACTGCTCCATCTGAAAGCACGTGATGATGACTTACTGCTGATTACAGAACCGGCTTTACCAACAAAATGCGCATGACAATAGCATTCGATTAAACGTGCAGCCCTACTAAATATATAACGAAATTACTTATTTCAACACGTTTAAACTGGTTATTGCAGTGTTAACGAACAAATCTGCAAAACACCCCTTAAATCTTGCCCAGGCTTTCCTGAATGAAATCCCAAGATGCACTACTCCCCTCCCCGTTGAGATAAAAATGTGACATTTTTCTCTTTCATGTTTGGAAAGCGAGTTTTCTTCTCTCTATGGGGAGTATTGTTCTTGGAGAATGTTTTTGTTTTAGCCTGTGCTGTTTTGTTAGGTGATGCTGCTTGAAAAGGAGGCATAAAATAGTCTTAGTCAGGGGGAAAGGGAATGTGTTTCTCTCTCGCTCGCTGCGTGTGTCAAACTCTCGCCCCATACCGATACAGCCCAGGGTTGATTAGGGGGGTCCGTCCACGTTGAAAGAGACGCCCCAGCATGGAGTCCGAAAGGGACCCCTTTTTCTCTTACCCACACAGAGGCATCACAAGAATAGAGAAAACATCCACCAAACCTTGCTTTGAATATCAAACAGAGCAAACAGGATTAAGGTTATTATGTGTAAGATATTGAAATCCGAAAAAGGGGAGTGGCCTTCGCTGACCATATTTTCTATAGTGTCTCTGTTTGATCTTGGCTCATTAAAAAAGTTCCATCATGTGGTGAGATAAGAAATAAAGAGTCCATGACAGGGAGTGAGGAGGTTTCGTTTGATTTTTGGGAAGATTGGGATTAAAAGCGGATCTGGAGTTACAATACCTAGCGAATTGTTTTTTTTTTTGGATAACTCTTGGATCCCAGAAGGTCATCTGATGAAGGGAAGTTGGTGTGTTAAAGTAGATATTCGTTTACCAGCTTCATTTAGCGAACTTTAAAATAATCTAATAAGCGTCCACCATGGAGCCCATTACTCTGGTCGTTTTTGTTTTGGCAATGTTCATCATGATGGGCGTCCAACATGGAGGAACTCCAGGAGTTCCTCGCCATGCAAGCCTCAGGAACCCATCAAACCATTGGTGTAAGTGTCTACGAGGAAGCTCGTTAGGAGACCATCACGGTCCCACGACACCTCGTCATCACAACAGCAAGGCGCATAAATGCTACCAGGTCTTCCAGAGTAAGTTCACAATAAATGCATGTTTCTGAAATGAGGGTTAGATTAGCACTGAGTTATGCCTGGAGTTTTATGTTTGTACGCTGATTCAAAGTCGATGTACAAGTTGTTTCATGCTGCTATGAAATGTTGAGCTTTTTTGATGAGGGTTTAGCACTCAAATGAACAATATGTTAAATCAATGAGCTCAGGTTTTTTTTTCTTCAGTTTTTAAGGGTTCTGGAAATGCTACACAGGAGGTTTGATGTAGAGGAACAGGAGAATTGTAAGTTCTTAAAGGACAGGTGAAGGATGGATATTTGGCTCAGATGTTGGACGCACTCTTCTGTCTCCTCAGCATAAAACTGCCATAGCCACCAGTATATTAGGCTGTTTGACACAACTCTGGACTAGTGAAGGTCAGGAACTTTGGTGGCGGGATGGAGATAATAAACTTGTTTAGTAGTTTAGAGCTATGCCTGTTTAGTGTTTTTTTTATTATTATTTGGGGGTTATTATGAGGGTTTTGGCATACTACCAGGAGAAAAGATTAGACACACTGCACTGAATTTGTTTCAGATGTTCAACTGTTAATATCTTTGATTGTGAAGTTAAAAAACCTTTGAATCTAAAGGCATTTTTAAATGGATGACTTGGACCAGAGAGTGTATTTGTGGTAAATTTACATTTTTTTGTCACTACATAATTCCCATGGCATTTGTGTTCTTTAGTTTGAATAATTATCCTAAAATGTGGAAACTACACAGAATAAAGAATGTGTAGATATCACATTTTCACTGGTACTACAAGTATATATTAGAATTTGTATTAAGTTGCAATTACCATTTTAATCATTCACAGTCCTGTCTGGTTTTCACTGTCCTTTATATTAAAAAAGATAAAAGCTCAGGGACAATAGCCTTAGCCTTAGCCCCTTGCTTGAGCATATACTGATGTGGCTCAGAGGAATATTTCTGGCTTTGCAAAAGGTTGTGCATTTTACTCAGAATTACATTTTGTCTGTTTGTTAGTATATTTGTTGTGGTGGATCATTTGATTACATTCTATTTTGTGAATTCACTGGAGCTGAGGTGAATTTAGATGAGAAATGCATGTGTGTGCAACAGATTTGTTTCAGAATTTAAGAGGGCCAGTGAAGGAAAATGAGGTATAGGAACACATGCAAACAGACATTAATAATAATTATAATGGACTTTTAGATTTAAGATATACAATTGTAAAGTCCCCAAAATATGTCATATTTATGTTCCTATAGCTGTATTTTCTCGTATTCTAAAATCTCTCTTTGAAATTGTCTGCAGTGTAGTTAGTGGAGACCAGCAGAGGGCGCTGTTGGGTTACGTATGGCGCCCCTGTAGATGAATGTGGAGAGTCGCACATCCCTGTACAATTACTCCTTCAAAAGATCTTTTCTTAAGTAAAACATTAAAAAATAATAATAAACCACAACCTTAATAGAGGCATATGAGTTAAACAAATGCAATTTTGTAGATAAAGACAAACACGAACCAATGTGAATCCCGCCTTTCCAATAGATATGCAAATAAACTACTCCGTAAATCCACATAAATGCGTCGCCTTTTAAAATAACTAAGAGCAAATTATTCTGTTTCACCAAAGCGGGGAATGTCTTTACTTTAATGTAAATTCATTAAAGTTTGATCAAACACACTCTTGCCTTGAGGGAACCGTTTCTTTCACAGTCGAAGCCGCGCTGAAGAGGTTAACCAGTGTTGCCAGATCTCTCTGGAAAACTGTACAAATGTAATTACTTGATTTTATCCATCTGCTTTTTTGTAGCATAAACTTGCATAAAATACACCATGGGTCTGTATTACGTTAAAGTGCTCCTTAAAAATAAAGTGTCTTTTCAATAATATATCCTTTTACAAAAATATTTAAAATGACTTATAATGACTTAAACAATTTTTGTACATTTGTAAACATTCTATTAGATAGCTCATTTTTCTTATGTGTTTAATTACACTGTTTTTTTTAATCAAGTAAATAAAAGTTACTATTAGTTACTAAATGTTAGTCGTTTTAAACATTTGAGAAATGCGAAGACTTTCTAAAAATAAATAAATAAAAACCAAGTCGATTATAAGCGGAACTGGCAACACTGAGGTTGATTCTCCCTAGGAACAATCCATTGTTCAGCCCTCGGAGGGGGAGCCTGGGACATACCATGCCGTTTACTATTCATGCTGTTTGAATGAAGTACCGTTGTTTCAAATCCCCTCAGCCCGAAGTGACGGGGGACCTCAATGCATAGATCCAAATATTGAAACACTGAGGGAAAAACTGAAAGAAGAGGAAAAAACAATAGAGGGGGAATATTGGAATTACATTTGAATTTACAAAGCAATGGAAAAGTGGAAGTGATCTACATCCAATGGACTTCAGTCAGCAAATTCTTGAGCATCAGCTTCTGCTGTTCCAATGGAACCTGAAGTTTCTGAGTTCGAAATGACTTATTCACGTTGTTTCTGAACGATGTGACACTGGTCGCTTTTCTAGGCTGGGGACCTTATTACATTTAGCACTTTGGAAAAGAGTTCGAGTTCTTTTCTTTTCACTGGCTTTCTATGGGCTCTTTTGGGATGCGATCAGCGGATACGAAGTGATCAGCTCTGCGCTTGCAGACTTATTATTCCTTTGGAGGTCATTTCAAAAATATTTCACGGTTTCTTTAAACTTTTTCTGCGATTGATTTCGAGCTTTTCATTCATTTTGGACTCATGGAGCGCGTGTTTGAATAAAAAAATAAACTGGATTACTATCAGATTAACGGGGACCTTTACAGAACAACAACAACAAAAAAAAAACAGCAAATTTGCGATACACTCAAGTATTCTGGAAAACAGAAATATATTGCATTGGGATATTATGAAGGATCAAAAACGCACAAAACTCTGATTAATTTTTTATAATTTTTATTTTTGCGGATTACACACAGTTCCCTAAACGCGAATATTTGAACGATGACGGGCAGAGTTATTGGATTCGTGCTATTTATCGCAGTTATACACGTTTGCACAGGTACGTACTTTAAGTAGAATAATCAATTTTGAACGAGCACTTTCAGCAAAGTTTCTTTAAAAAAAACTTGAGTTATGGTTGCAGTGAAATGGGGTGAACGCTTGACATTTGCGAGTCTTTCAATACTGTGGTGATAAGTTGCGTATATAGCCTAATTTCGTACAAGTTTATGTGACTCTCTTTTATATGTGACTCAACTGTATCATTTTCAAATGCTCATTACCTACTTGGCGAAATGATCACAAAGTTATTTTTGTACACTGTACAAAATCATTTATTATTTATCATGCTCTGCTAATGTAACAGTGGTACTCACTGAAAAGCATGATCTTGGCATGCTTGCTTAAGAATCAAAACGTTTACTTTGCTTTAAGATCACGATGTTTCCACAGACTTTAGCTAAGCATATGAGAGCATTAGTCTAAGTATCCTATAACTGTGCTTTTTATTTGCCATGGCATTTCAAATCTGTCATTGAGTAACTGCTAGCCAATTCTCGTTACCTTTGAAAGTTTTTGTATAGGAAAAGTGAAGAATGAGAAGGGTTTTGTCTTTATGGTGCTGTCCTGTCAGTGTTGCTCCAGTGATTATATGCTAAATCAAAGCCAATGTCATTTATTACTTCAGTCAGCATTGGTCAGAAACAGCGCTCCCTTGGTTTTGACTGGAAAAGTCATGTAAATCTTTGGTTAGGAAGTGTTGGAACCCTGAAGAAATGTCTTTTAAAGTCTTGTTGCAAGCCATGGTTTTTAAAGGGGTCATAGGATGCTTTTTTAAAGATCATTATTTGTGTATTTAGTGTAACAGAATATGCTGACATGCTTTAATGTTCAAGAAACACAGTGTTTAGTTTCAAGTACTGTACATTATTGTATGTCCTCTATGCCCCGCCTCTCTCAACGCTTCGTTTTCTACAAAGTCCCTCCTTTCGACAAGCGCAGTCTGCTCTGATTGGTCAGCTGACCCAGTGTATTGTGATTGGCCAAACACTGCAAGCACTCTTTGGAAATGTAACGCCCCTTACCATAATATTGAGCTTCATCTTTCAAAATAAATGTTAAGACCGTAAATAATGTCAGTTTTACCATCAGGTCAAGCCCGAAAGGGCAACAGAGTCGAGTGACAGACACAGTGATGAAGCTGCCATGTGTTTGCAGTACACAAGCCACGGTTAGACAGCTGACTCCACTGTGATGTGAACCCCCTCTCTCTCCGTCCTTTCTCTCTCCTCTCTCGCGTTAGCCCTCTCTCTCTCTCTCTCTCTCTCTCGCGCTCGATCTCTCTCTCTCTCTCTCTCCTCTCTCTCTCTCGCTCTCTCTCTCTCTCTCTCTCTCTCTCACACACACACCACACACACGATGCCAAAACCCGCATTTGAACGTCAATATCAATACTAAACTCCTCTTCTAGTTCACGAAACGGTCGTCATAAATCTTGCTGTTCTGTTGTAAGTAATCTTAAAGATTCCTAAATTCATCTACTTTCGGAAGGCCAAATAAAGTTCTTTTGCTTTCACCTAGAAACACACAGTGTTATTGTAAATGCGCTTCAACACTAACTGCGGTTACTGAACCCACGCCTTCTTTCTTTGCGGCGAACATTTGGGCAGCTTTATGCAAATCTTCCCACATAGCGACGTAGATATGTGGGAGTGTGTTAGAACAAGCCGTTTTAGGTAGAAGTGGCTGACTCTTAACTTTTATAAAAAAAATATCTCTTTGGTGTAGACTTAGTCTTTGCAACTTTACGCAGATCTTCTTATGCACCAAGAGCTGTACACTCAAAGAAAAAGAAACTTTAACTCGCTCATATGGACCCTTTAAAGGTGTTAAGAAACCCACGTTTAGTAGCCTACTTTGTGGAGGCCTTGCTTGTCTTAATGTGGTTTTGTGTTGTTATGCTAAACCTGTTTGTCTTTTTCTTGTGAATAGAATCATTTTAGCTTTCACCAGCAATTTGCGCAAAGTTCACTTTGTCTCTTGCAGTTTATAGTATTTTATTATTCTCTTCTTGCTTTTATCTTATTTGTTACATTCCCATTCTCATCCACCTTTCTTTTTTTCTTTTTTTTTTTTTTTTTGTTTCTTTGATTCATTAATGATTAATCATTCAAGTCATTATATTTCTCTATTTGTATGTACTGACGTTTGTTTTCCGGTAGCTTGGTTTAAACCATCCCATAGCTGTGCCTAGACCATCCCATTCTGAGATCACTGTCCCTCCTTCAGTTTCCAGCCTCTGGCAGGCCCGGGTGGAACTGCTCCGAGCAGAGATTTTGACAGAAACCTTAAGCCGAATGTAATAGACCTGCATAATCCCGGTTGACATTGCCCCTGATCCTCTTTCTTCACAAATAACTGACTAAAGCTCTGCTAAAACAAACTCTGGGCCTTTTTTATCTGCAAACCTGGTAACACTGTCACAGATTTAACTGGATTCCTTTCTCTTTGGATTTTCGGGCATGTCAGCATAGACCTGGTGCTCACTGCAGGCTTGCTACTTTGAGGAAACTTCCCTGTCATGCAGGTCCCATTGACTGTGAATGGGTCTGTTTGCAATGCTGCTTTAACACCATGATTTAAAGAGACAGTCTGGTTTAGGAGGCTGTTATGACTTAAACCGTTGATTGCTTTATTTTATTGCCTCAGTTTGCTTTGTGATTATCGTTGAGCCTGAAGTAATTGTGTTCAAGTTAAAACCTGGAAGAATAGTATAGCTTTAAACGCAAGTGTGTCATTTTTAAGTTCTTTTAAAATGCTTTCTCGTCATTTAGCTTAGACAACAACACTGCAAAACCTGATTTTTCAAAGCTGTAAATAAACAAAGATTATTGGAGGACATTTTACAAGGAAATACTATTTCAGTCTTTCTACTTTCATGTATAGTACAATGTTTGCCAATTCTTTGTAATTCTTTGTGGAATTTACTAGCAAGTGAGCCATTTCTCAACTGATTTCTTGAAAAAGTGTAAATATAATAGCAGTGTTAAAGAGATTGTTTACTTCAAAATGAAAATTTTATCATCATTTACTTACCCTCGTGTTGTTTCGAACCTGTTTGAATTTCTTTCTTCCATTGAACACGAGAAGATATTTTGAAGAGTGTTGTTAAACCAAACTGTTGCTGTTAGCCATTGACTTCCATAGTATTTTATTCCCCAAACTATGGAAGTCAGTGGCTACCAGCAATAGTTTGGTTCATTCTTCATAATATTTTCTTTTGTGTTCATAAAAATACAGGTTTGGAAAACCTTGAGTGTGAGTAACTGGTGACAGAATTTTCATTTTTGGGTGAAGTATCCCTTTAATTCATTAGTTAATTAATAATTGCAGTTTGCTTGAGCATCCCGACCATCTATCACTGGCTCAACCAATAGCATGAGTTTGGGGCGGGGCTATCTGTTTGCCTGCCCAATGGCAGATAAAACCTATTTGAAGAATTATTATTTTGTGTTTGGTGCATAAATGACACACTTCAGCTTAAAAATGGCTTTGGACTTACTTTCTGCGATTATGTTGTGCAATTCTACATACAGAGATAGAAAAGAGATTGAGAGAGAGAATGAGAGTAACTAGATGAATTTACAACTGCAACCGTATAAATAAAACATAAGGCAACAAATTACAGACTTTTCATGTCTGCTTGTGATTACAGATAAGGTGATTGCTTGATTAATGTAATCAGAAATAATCCGCTTAAATCATGTATATCAGCGAGCTGAAGCGAAGAGGAGGATTGTTGAATGAAGTCGTATTTCACGAAGGAAATTAATTCGGGGAAAAGCATGGATCCCTTTCCCATGTGCCTAGCTTGTATTGAATTCCAATGGAGTTGCTCTGAGAATTATCTGTGGGCCGCACCACTGCTGAGAGGCATCTGCGCATTGAGGATAGAGTGTAGCACTTTAACAAGCACCCGCAGGGAGAAAGGTCAAGAGTCGTGGTTCGAACTTCATGGTAGGGCTCATCTTCTCTGAGAGATGGAGAAACACAAACTCTTCCCGGTTGCGTTCAGGTACAGAGCTCTGTAATTATCCTAGGCATTGTAAAAGTATGTTCTATCATTAGATCTGAAGACAACCGTGTCAAGGATGGCTTGTGTTTTGGCATAGTCAGCAACGGCGTTCGTGATTCAAGTCTTAACCACCGTGCTTTACAGTCAGCTGGAAGATTTCAAGTGCCGTTGAAGGACATGGCGACAATCCCAACTGTAGATTGAGCGAGGAACCGGATGTTTTTGCCCAAGAGCGTTGACATATGAGGAGTTGGTGTTGATTCCTGGCTACTGAGCAGTGTTTTCAGCTTGTGACAATGAATGATGGTGTTGTTCTAATCCTTGTCTGTTGTACAGTGAGGCCTGTGAGGACTTGCTGATTAGCTCATGGCTGTTGTGAGGCTGGGAAATGATAGTTAAGACAGAGCACATCCGTCATGTGGCCCCGATTCATGTCTCACCGCAGGAGCCCGTTTTATTACTGTACGTCAAACTGTCCCTATTAGGGGCTCGAATGTCATCTGTCAAGAATTCACCAGCTCTTCCATGACCTCTGAAAATCGTCGGCGCTTAACCCAAAGATGCAATCCGTAATTGATAAAACAGCAAATCGAGATTTTAAGGCCGTTAATAGAGGTTTGTGTTGAGGACAGATTGGAGACTGTAGAAATTTAAAGTGGCCGAAAACATGCTAACAATACTTTATGCATGAATATTTCAGTACACAAACGTGCACAATATCCAATAATGGCAATATATTTACTTTTAACAATTAAACATAATTCAGCATTTTAAAAAATATGCATGTTCATTTTCCCCTGTTTTTACATTTAGATTACATTTGTCACTCTGTTGAATGTAGTTTTTCGCAAATGTCAAAAAATAGAATTTCTAACAATTATGCAATGAATAGTTGAATAATGCAAAATATTATTAATTTAGTTTTTAATATCAAAAATTTAATAAAATTTAGTTTGATACAGCAAAATATTATTCTTTATTTTTACTAAAGCAAAAATATTATTGATTTAGTTTTTAATAAACTGCAACAAAATATAATTTTTAATTTTCCAATTATCTATACAATTAACATGTTTTTTAATAATAATGTAGTTTTGCGTCCTACACACGAGCATTTAAAACGTTAAAAAAATGTATTGTACACTTAAGCCTTACTTTACTTTCTTACACAATTAAACATAATTTAGCATTTTAAAAATTATGCATGCTCCTTTCCCCCTTTTTTATATTTAGATTACCTTTGAACACACTGTTGAATGTAATTTTTTAGCAAATGTCAAAATACATATAATTTTTTTAACAATTCTATAGATAATTAATTTAGTAATAATAATTAATGCAAAATATATAAAGTATTAAAACATTTATTGTTAATTAAACTTTTATAATTATGGTAGTTTGAAGCCTATTCACTAGCATTAAACAGGTAATTTTGATTTTTTATTGGAACAATCTTAAGCTTTTTAATCAGAAATTACAAATTATTTTCATGCATTCTGTTTTTTGTTTTTTGATAATCTTATTTTCAGTGACTGCACAGAATATGTCAATATCAAGCTTGGTGTTCATAATTAGTCATGTATAAGAAAATGCATGTTTTAGTTCCTCCTTTTACGTTTTACACATTTTTCAATGAGCTTTTTTTTCAATAAGCAAGATGTTCACACGTTTAAATCACATCCTTTAAACACTTTAAATGGTCTTTTGGTGTGACAGAAACATTATACGTACAAACATTCCATGTATTCTTTCAGTTTATATGATCAAAGGAGCATCATGCAAAATAATTGTGAAATAATTAGTGAATTATATGGAAATGGCCAGTTATAGAAACATTCTAAAAGGCATGTCTGACATTTTTTGCCATACCATTCATCATCTTTTCTCTTGCACTTCATTGCCAATCAAACCGGTTGAGCCAGGTAGCAGAGATTGTAATCTCAACTAGATAAACTGTACATGTTTGCATGAGACCGGTTAAATGGGCGGTTCTCAAAGGAAGCACAGAGTATAATTGCCACCCCCCCCCGCCCCACCCCCCCCCCCCCCCCCCCGCCCCCCCCCCCCCCCCTCCCCCCCCCCCCCCCCCCCCCCACCCCCCCCCCACCCCCCCCTCCCCCCCCCCCCCCCCTCTCAAGGCCGCACATGTTCTCTGATTCTCAGAGTGGGTGTGTCAATATGCGTGTAAGGCAGAAAAACAGAGAGAGAGAAAGAGAGTAAGAAACTTAAAGAAAGCACGAAGGAATGTCTCGGGAATGTAATCCATCACGTTAACCCCTGCGGTGTGGCGTGGTGGAAGTTGGGATGGATGGTCTCCTAAGTGCAGATAATAAATTGTCAGTGTCTGACGGGGCACAGCAGGCACCAGAGGCCAATTAATGGCCTCTGTTCTCGCAGGTGAGCGATGTATCTGTCTCCGGCGCTCCTTCTCTCTCCGCTCAGGACCTGCACGCTGGCCTTGACGACACACATGTGGCCTAATGAAATGATGTCAAGATGATGAAATCCGTGCGTGGTCGCGCTTGCAATAATAACGGTAATAAGAATATCATCAGCAGCTACAGCAATACTAATAACGATATCAGGGAAAAAAGCCAATTTTGACAAAAAAACACCTGTAGTTGTGGCGATTTCCCACCAGGAAGTAGTCTTTGAGAACAGGCCAAGGGATTAGTAACCCTGATCCTCACACACCTGTGAAAAATGACAGCGCCCACTGAGCTGTGTGCGCCACGTTCACCTAAATCCCAATTAACGTCTGCCTAAGCCTAATTAGGTGGAATTAAACGACATGGTGCTTCGGATTAGGGGCCGAATGGTGGGTTTACAAATCTATACAGACTCTTGCTGGGAAGGATGGCTAGATAGGGTTCCATACCTTGTGTTTATTTTGTACTATCTCCATGCCGTTCTTTTTAATTAATCCAATTAAACGAGCTAATTAGCAGATTAATTCGACATCGATGCTTAGTGAAGCAGCGCTCCCAATGAGAAACACTTCACAGGGACTTGATGCCCCATACGGGTTTGATTCGAAGCCCTTGGGACGTCCTATCTTGCGACCGCATCCCCTTGTTTATATCTCCCAGCACTCTTGTGGTATTTGAAACCCTCGAGGAATGCAAGCGTACCCCTTGGGCTGTCACAGAGCCAGCGTGGTGATGAGGGGTAAAGAGCGATGCGGTGCGGTGCTCGCTGCGTCGGACTGTCTGGGAATGAGCTGCGAGATTGTCAGAGACGCTGGAGTGACGTTTAAAGATTGGAAAGGGGGCGTTCTTGATGCCTCGATGGGTCTGGGAGGCTTTTTAGACCAAGATTATAGGGGAAAGGAGTGTTTAGGATGGCCCTTGGCTTAGATCTCTATCTATTCAAAATGAAAATGAGTGGAGCTGGAACATACGGTTGTGATTAGACCGAAAAATCGGTGTCATCTTGACTCAACGTTTATTTATCTGTAATTCAAATGAAATACGGAGAAATATTGCTAAAAATATATGTTTTAGGCTTTTCTAATGTAATTTTGAGCAGATTAATGTGGATTTTCATGTGGTATCCATTTAATGTATGTTTAAAGATTTTACATCTTCAGATCATTTGAGGCTTGACATTTGCATCACATGTGAAACATTGGGTTTACATGTCAAACACAAATCACATGTGAATGTAAAATCCATCATGGTAATCACATTTGATCTCTCAAAATTTACTTTCAGATCATCTGAACTTTGCATGTAAAACTATGCAAACACATGTGAACATTGGGTTTACATTCCAAATGTTCCAAAACCACTTATTGCACAACACTGCACAATTTTTTTCAGCTTTTCTAACACTATCCCAATGCTGTCACTGTTTAGAATGTTCTTCATGCACCCCCTGCCCCCCCCCTTATTTTGACTGTTTTTAAGACTTGCCTTTTTGTTGCCGGGGGGGGGGGGGGGGGGGTCATGCTTGCATTGAAGATACGCCGCCGGCACGCAGAAAAGCCCAGTGGGGGCTGACACGGGGTTCATGCATTGTGTCGTCTCAACGGGGTAATTGTTAGGCCCAGAGGAAGGGGAGGGGCTTTCCATGAAGGACTCGGGGTCCACAATAGCTTCCCCAGAGAGTAAAAAAGCAGACTGAGCTCTGTCCAAAAACATAAACAGCAAAGAGCTCTTTTCTGCCACTGTTACTTTCGCACATCCCAACAATCTTAAAAATAATGGTTCTTTATTGGCATCTATGGTTCCTTGAAGAACCTGCGCCTTTTAATTGGACAAAAGTTCTTATTTGGAGAGACGGTTCTTTGAATTATAACATGTTTTTCACACAAGGAAAATAATGTGTCTTTTAAGAACTATTCAATGGAAGGTTATTTGGGGAACCTGAAATAAAACCCTAAAAGTGTGAAAGCGTAAAATCAGAGATTTTAGACACGTTTCTTGGGACGAAAAGTAAATGCATGAGCATGCATTACTTGGAAAGATTGTGATTTATGGATTTATCTTGTACAAAAAACAAAAACAAAAAAAACACCCCAATTTTGGCATGTTTTGCAGTGCTCAGCAGTACTCTCTTTGGGCTCAACTCAGCCTTTGTTGGGTTGGATGAGCTTGTAGGCTTTTATACATTCTTAAAAATTAAGGTTCTTTATTGGCGTTGATGGTTCCATGAAGAAACGTTAACATCCATGGAAACCTTTTCATTGCACAAAATATACTGGGAAAGGGTTTTTCAAATTTTTGTTCTTTACACTAAGTAAAGAATGGTCCTTTTAAGAAGAAAGTTTTTTTTGGGGAACCCAAACTGGTTCTTGTATGACATCACAGTGAAAACCAAAAAAGTATATGCATTAACATGCTTTACTTGGAAAGATTGTGATATATGGATTTGTCTTGTACAAAGAGACACATCCGCATTTTGGCATGTTTTGCAGTGCTCAGCAGTACTCGCTTTGGGCTCAAGTTATCCCAACTCAGCCTTTATTGGGTTGGATGAGCTGTACGCTTTCTGTGGCTCATTTTACAACCTAAAACCTAGTGTTTTTGGAATCTGAAAGATGGCATTGAAGGCCATTCCTTCTCTGAATCCCCCTCCCTTTCCACCTCATTCTCTTTCCTGACAGGATCAGCTTCCTAGTGACCATTCAATTTGGGAAAGCCTGGATACACTTTTGAAATGCTAACGCTCTCTTTTGGAGGTGTCGGTCTGGTGGGGAGAGCACAATCAAAAGACTTTAGAGAAGGGAATTAAATTAGCAAGGAAAAAAAGGGTCCGCTAATTAGTAGATTTGAAAACATGGACCCTCCTCCACCTCCTGGTTTGTTCACCTTCACACATACACAGGCTAGCTTTGATCCCCCTCAGCCCTGTTGCATTGTGGGTAAGTGATTTTCCTCAATTGTGGGGTCTTTTCAGCCCTCCCCCTCCTATTTGTAGCTCTGCTCAGTCTAATTGGGCTTTTACAGGAAACCAAGTCTGCGTTTACAAATACAAATACAAAATTTCGCTCAGTTGCAAGTGGACCAGATCAGTTTGATACAGTTAGGCAGGCACTGATACTGTATAAGTGATTTAGATGATTTTAAAGATTGTCTCAGGCCCAGACTTTCATATAAACTTGGTATTCTTTGATTTCCCACCTCATGCTGGGATGCTTTACCTGCTGATGAAGAAGCTTTCAGGCCAATTTGACTTGAGAGGCTTGATCAGCATCTTGAAGAGCTCCTTGCCCCAGGGCTAATCCCAGAGCAGATAGGGTGTAAAGCAGAATAGCGAGCTCCCCAGACAGACGAGTTCTCCAAGAGGCGTAATTATCCAAGGCTTGACCTTGAAATTGTAGCTAAGGAGCTGCTATATGATGTGCTATCATCTCTAGAGCATAACCATGGAGAAGAAGTGAAGGAATTTGATGTGTTTGCTCAACAGAGTGTGTGCGACAGTACTTGCATATGATCATATCAATCTGGTCTCTCAAAAATTGTATTCAGATTATTTGAGACTAGGCTTGCCACGATAGACGGTGATACCGGTGTTAAGCCGCAAAAGCGCCTGTTTGGCAATATTTTAGATTTTGAAAAGCCTATTGACTGGAATTTTTTTAACATTGTTTCTTATTTATTTGGTTCCACATTGTTTGCTGATTTTTACTTTGTTTAAACTTTGTAATTTATTTATTTTATTTGACATCGAGGTGTGCCTGTGCCTCCAAGCTTTCTTATTCATTTTGCTAATAAACGTTCTATGTTTCTTATTTATTTGGTTCCACAGTGTTTGCTGATTTTCAGTTTTATATACCTATTTAAACTTTGTGTAGCCTAATTAATTTGTTATTTTATTAGGCATATATAGTGTATTTTTATTCGTTCTGTTAATAAAAGTTCTATTAGTTTGACATTGTTTTGCTGCATTGACTCACAGCCGATTGCCGCTATTTGAAAGTGAAAGTAAAACGCGCATGTCCCTTTTACAGGCTATTTAAACCAGATCTAGGGCAAATCTCAACGACCATTGCCTTACTGCCAAATTGCGGAATTAATTGCTGCTATTTGAAATTGAAAAGTAACATGCCGCTTTTACAAACCATTTGAAAAGCGACGAAAAGAGTGACCCCCCCCCCCCCCCCCCCCAACGCGGTGATACCGGTATTACCGGTTTTGTCACACGTCGATTAACCGGTGGAAAAATTCTCACCGTCACAACCCTAATTGAGACTTGACGTTTATGTGAAACCATAACATAGGTGAAATATTTGGGTTTTAGTGTCAAAAACCACACAAAAATGTGTAAATTAAAGTGAATTTTGTGTGGTGATCTTAATATGAATTTTAAATGTTTAAAGACTTAAGATAAAGTCAGCTATATAAATTTTCAACCAAATATAGACTTTTATTTAAAAAGAAAAGCTTATTTGAAGTTTGAACTTTACATGTAAAACCATGTTAACATGGGAAACATTGAGTTTACATGTCAAATATTCTGAAATAATGTGATTTTGAGCACAATGTGAATTTAATGTGAGTTTAATGTGGTGAACTTAATATGCACTTAATCTGTTTAAAGATTTTACATATGCATTAAGACATGTATAAAGTGTACATGACTATAAATATATGCTTACAGAATTACAGAAGAACAAACATTAAATTCCCATTATCAGTGTTGGGGAAAGTTACTTTTAAAAGTAATGCATTACAATATTGCGTTACTCCATAAAAAAGTAACTAATTGCGTTAGTTACTTTTTATGGAAAGTAATGTGTTACGTTACTTTTGTGTTACTTTTTAAATCTGGACAGGACTTGCTTGTTTGTTTTTAGAATAAAAAAGTTCTATTTTTGGCAAATATAAAAGCCTTTTCACACCAAAAGTGAAATTAATAATCCTCAGGCTGAAGGGAAAGTAAATTTTACGTCCGTACAGTAGAATGCAGAGGAAGAATTTTCAACACACTTCAGCAATAAAAAACCCCACAAATGTTTGTCTAGAGTCATTTGTGCTTATTAGTATGGTTGAACTGGATCATCGAAGGTCAGAAGCAAAGACATTGGTTAATAGAATGGGAAGAAATACATAAAGGATATTTGTGTTGTTTAACATTTAATTATTGCAGGTTTGCATCATATTCTGAGTTGCATTATTTTTATTCATTTTGCGGAATACTGAATCTGTGTTTTTTTATTTTTTTGTGAGTGAGATGAATTAATACATATTCATATTTATTTTAGAACTACAGTAAACATCTTCTGTTTTCTCTCAACATGGGGACAGGAGAGCTATCAATCAATAAATTGGAAAAAAAAGTAACTTGCGTTCCTTATTTGAAAAATAAACTCAGATATTCTCTTGTAAATTAAAAAGTAATGCATTACTTTACTAGTTACTTTTAAAAAAGTAATCTGATTATGTAACTTGCGTTACTTGTAATGCGTTACTCCCAACACTGTTAATCACATACTGACACTTGAAATTTGTTTTCAGATCATTTGAGGCCATCACATGTGAAACTTTGGATTTACATGTCAAATGTTCTAAAACCACACAAAAATCATGTGATTTTGTGTAAATTAATGTGAATTTTGTGTGTTGAACGTAACGTGCATTTAATATGTTTTTAAGTTCTTAAACACGCAGTCACATTTAATCAGATCATCTGAACGTTGCATTTAAAACCATATCAACATGTGAAACGTTGGGTTTACATGTCAAATTTTCCAAAACCACTCAAAAATCGCATGTGATTTTGTGCAAGTTGCTGTGAAATTCATGTAGTGAACTTAACATGCTAATTTGCATTTAATATGCTTAAAGATTTTGCATATATATGAAGTGACAAACATAATGGCAGATGTGCAGCTAATTCTGTAAACAAAAGCAAATTGTGTCAAAGATGTCAAAAGTATGTTCATGAGTATAGATTTGGATTAAAATTACTAATCCAATTTAGTAACTGAATTAGGCTCACTTACATCATTTGCACGGTTATCAGAAACCAAGCAGAACCAATTCTATGTTCCTGAGGCTTTGTTCACACTGTTCTCAGATATTTGAGGTCTGTGCAACAATAAAAGCCCTAATGGTATAATGCTACCGCTGTCTGGCTGCTAGCCAAACAGATCCTGTCATAATCTGTGAACTGCTCTTACACCTATTGTTGTCGCTAACTGAAACAAAGGATTTTGGCTTGGCATTAGAGCCCTCGCTAGAGAAACCGTTCCACACGCTCAGATTTCGGGTTGGCCTGCACTTTGCTGATGTAAGACAAGCTGTCTGGCGAAGGTCCCTGGTGTGGGCACTTCTGCTGCTATGCTAAGGATTATTGCAGCCCTGTGTTCCTCTGGCTGTAAATCACTTTGAAAGCTTGCGGCATCACAGCTAATTTTCAGACTTGATTTTTGTTTTCTTCCCCTATTTGTAGTCTCGATGATAATAATTATTGTCTCAATAATCACTTTCTCATGCTCCTCGTCCTTGGTTGGAAATACCAGAATGTTAACTTTGCATGGTTGCCATGTTCCTCGACCGCAAGAAATGAGTCAACACAGACACTTTTTAAGCTTTGTGGCACCCTGCAATTTATTTATAAAAATAAACCAGCCATTAGGCTCACGTTTAGTGCCGTTTTAGCTACGTTTCGTTCCAGTGATCTTGACGTGAAACATGTTTGCTTGGCATGCACGGTACAAACTAATGCTAATGTGAGGTTTTTAATGCATACTGGATAGAAAACCTCGTCGTGCTCTCAGCGATGATTGGCAGCGTTTAGTCTGCCGCACACAAATCTTTATATGTGGCATAAAAGAGGGATTTTAATTGAGAGGAGAGATGTCAGACGCGTTGAAGTGGCATCCTCAGGGGACGTATGACATTCACGGGAGCTCCTGAGTAATTACGGGCAGACAGGAAGTTGCGTGTTGTAAATGCAGTCTTGCTTCTTTTATGTGTTCTCAAGCAACTGGAGAGGGAACAGATGGTGTCGTGCCGTCTCAGGCGTGGCCGACCGGTTTTGATGCTTATCGGGGTAGAGTGTCAGTCTTCAAAGCGCTGGACGTTTGGACTTTAAAAGGAATCCGCCGCTCACAGTTTCGATCTCTCTGAATAATCCGCAAAGAATTACGGTCGTAAAGTTATAGCACACAACATGCAGTCATAAAGACGTGAAGAGTCGGTGATTCAATATCAGTGAACCACAGAATGATGCGCTCATCAGATTAGATGGAATTCCCCGGTCCTATCAGCTGTTAAACATCAGGTTTAAGCAATCATTCGAGCAAAGTCTTCTTTACAGGGTTGAAATGTTAACTGTGATTCACACGCCAACCTGTAATTACACTTGTGTGACCCAGTAGCGAACCCTGAGGCACTCCTACCGGCATCCCGTGTCCTTGTCATGTACAGTCTCCCGAAAACCGTTATAGGCCGTAAGCCATCAGATAAACGCGATATGTTACCCAACTTCCATTACACTGCAATCTCATCTGCCATCTCCTAAATGATATTTAAAAGGCATTCAACTTTTTTTCCCCACAGCCTCTTTTCCTACCATGCTTATGTTTCTGGCATCTTTACAGAGGTTGTTGTTTTTTCTGTCTTGGCTTGGAGCCCTGAGTGCCATATTCATCTATGAGTTGATGTTGCCAAGTGAGGGCTCGGGTCAAGTTGTCTTCTCTCTGAGAGGTGAGACTGCAACAGAAAAAACACAGAGAGGAAGCTTGACCTTGGGAAGACTCAGATCTGCTGTTGAATCAAATGTTTTCTAATTGTACATGGTGCAGTACAGTAGGCAAAAATGGATAGAGCTCTAGACCAGATAAAGAGTTGGTACACATATATTGTGAGTAGGAATAGACTGGGTATGTATTTGATCTGAAATGGTGATTGATTGATTGATTGATTTTTCTATCAGGACCTTCCATTTCAACAAAACAGTACAGTACATCCAGAATATTTAATGAATGAATGAGTTTTGAATCAGTTTATTGATGGGGACAGTTTGATCTGATTCAAATAATTTAATTCAATCAGTGTTGTCATTGAGATATCAATCAGTTGAAGCAAACCGTTTAAACTTATTTGAATGATTGGCTTGAATCATTGATAGAAACATTGCAACTTTTCAAATTAATTGAAGTGGGCAATTTGCACTGATTTTAATCATTAAATTGGATCACTGAGGCAAAATAACAGTTGAATGTTACATTGATTTACAGAAGTGGATAGTTTTAACCTGTCTGAATCAAATCATTGATGAGCCAGAGTTTTATGTCATTTCATTAAAGCGAACAGTCTGAACTGATTTGAATCATTGAATTTGAGTTTTAAATAGATTCATTGAACTGTTTTAACTGATTTGAATCATTATAGCAAATAAAGTTTTGAATCAAATTCTTTGAAGTTGACAGTTTGAATTAAATTAAACTATTAAAATTTAAATAAATCAGTTTTTGCATACATTTATTAATTGAAGAAAACAGTTTCAACTAAATTGAACAATGGTGTGAATCACTGAAGCAAACAAATTGAATTTTGAATCAATTAATTGACGCAATCAGTTTGAACTGAATCACTGAAAAACATAAATTGAGTTTTGAATAAGTTCAACCAAACAATTCAAACTGATTCACAAAAAATAATCCAGTTTAGCAACTTTAATCCATTTATTCTACTCATGTTTATAGCAGTGCTAGAAGATATTTGTCCTCAACGTTCTCCTCTTTTTTTCATATTAAAAATGTAATAGAATGAAAAGTTGCCAACTTCAAGTTAGTTGGATTGTGAGGTGAAACTGTGAGATGCACTTGCTCCATCCCACAGAGTTGATGGGAATGTGGCCTGCGTTTTTTGGCATGGCTTTGTGAAGTCTATTTAAATGACTTGAACATCCTCTGTTGGGAAATGAATGTTTCACGTTCTTAATTTATTCTTGTGTGTGGTTCTCCTGCTAGTGGGAGTTGTCCTGATATACAGCGGAGACATTGGTCAAAGTCACTCGGCTTTGCCTCAATGAGGAAAAACAAAAACAAGATGTAATTGGCAGAGCGCTTCACTCACACATCTCCCAGTGTGACTGAAATCTCTCACCACACATCACACACACACACACACACACACACACACACACACACACACACACACTGGATCTTCAGCTTGCGTGCTGTCCCGAGTTTAATTGCAGATACCATTGTTTTGCATGCGCCTAGTGGAGATACTGTAGGACAGGCATCACAGCTGTCCCCTGAGAATTAAAGTGTTTTCACACACTGAGAGGTCTCGTAAATATACACATGAGGGGCTGATTTAATTGTCAGAGGCAGTGAGGAAGAGTGACAGCGTCTGTGTGTGACACGAGCAACTCAGAATATTCCATCCACTGCTGTATCCAAACAGACGTGCTCACCCTCATCCACTAACAAGCGGCTGAATCCTGCTGCTGTGAATTTTCTTAGGGTGAGGACATGAGGACGACAGGTGAATTATTTATATGTGAGGAATATGATGCCATCATACATATCTTTTTCTGATTTGTCATTCAGAAGAAGCCAGTATACGTCAGAGATTTTGTATTGCCTGACAGTGCCATAATCCTACATATTTTTTTACGCATTTTTTTAGCCACAAATAAGACTAGTTTGACAAAAATATCTCCCATCAATATCTGTATGCTTGATTTCATTCTATTTGTGCAGTATATAGTATGTATAAAGTGCATAGCATGCACATTTTTAACACGTAAACCATGCATATAAGTGATTTTATGGATGATCTATAATTTTAACTTTAAATAATGTAAGTTGTGATTTTTTGACACATTTTTGACTCAAAATTTGATCAGAATGCAAGATGTTTTTACATAAGATTGGAGTGAAATTGGGAAAATAATCTATTTTATTGTAGATATGATAACTGGATGTCACCATACACACTAAGAGGTCATGTGACAAAGAGATAGCTTTTTTTTTAAATGTTTTGTTACTTTCATGGGTAAACCACTTACATTTTCTTAAAAGAAAGTGAAAAAAATCTAGATAATACATGGTTAATATTACAAATAATGGTCGAAAAATTAGATTTTTCTTATTACGGAAACATTTTAAACTTACCATCTATTTATTTGCATATGTGCTGTTTCAATGCTATTTGTTTTATAGAAATATGTGTTGCGTGTTTCAGAGTAAAGCTCTGTCACTGTGTTCTGTTAAACGTGAGCAGCACACGATTGGCGTTTTCAGTACCTCAGATTTTTCTTAAATGCTCAATATTTTTTATTTTTTTATTTTACAATTTACATTTTTTTTAAATTAATTAATTCAATAGTCATATTAATGTATTATCACAAGTCTTTTTTATCAGAAAAATCTGTTTGCAAAATCAATTAGCTTTTATCTTTAAAAATAAATAAATAAAATAAAAATAAAAAGTTTAGTGTGCAGTACAGAGCCATGATCCTCAGGTCTCATACAGCAGCAGTGATATTCAGAATGACTTATGAGTGTCACACATCACTAACACACTGTCACTGTACACATCCAGCGTCATCTTCTCTCAGAAAAGCCTCAGCCGTTCTCCATCTGTTTCGGGGTGTCTGTTGAGATTGACTGGAGCCAGAGGCAGAGAGACTGCTCTTATTGTTTCAGCCCTCCAGACTGGGGGGCCCCTGGGGAGGATGGGCCGCAGTCTCCCAGAGGAGCCCTGCTTCTCTCTCCGAGCTGCCCCTGACCCCCACAGCCAGAGGAGACCCCGCGGATCTGTTTCACAGCTGACAGAGGCCTTCCTCTCTGGGCTCGCCTTTGTTTCTGAAATCCTCCGCCGGCCCCAGATGGGACTCGTGAGGATGGATGTTTCGGCTGAGGCCGTGATGCGAATTATGAGTTTGAAATATGAGGCCTGGCGTCTGCGTTCTGAAGAGCTTCAACGATGCTTTCTCAAATAACGTCAAATGACAGAGAGTGGCAGTTCACTTTTCTGAGCCCTATGATCTTAAGTCTGGTATATACAGTGTAGTTTTTTCTGTCCTTTACGATCGTAAAGTGTCAGATTGTATTTTATGAAGCTGTCAGACTGTACGAAAGAATTTTAGGACTTTGACTAAGCATTTTACTGGTTTTGTCACTTTCTGAGCTCATTGATACGGCAAATGCCATCTCACCTCAACCCTAGCAAGCCCATGCGCTAATGTTGGCAGTGTTTTGAATGCAAAAAGAATCTGAATGGCTGGAGTTTGTCAAGGCTAACGCTAATTAATAAGATATTAATGTTCTAAATTGAGTAGAAAAGCCAATATTAAGGCAAAATTTATTAAATATATGCTTTGAAATTTGAGTGAATTGCAGTCAATTTGCATTGAGTGAAGTGCAGCACTGTGTTTTGTGTTTGTTTTTTTTACACATGAGCATCTCATGTCTTGGTGTTTTCAGTTTCTCAGAGCAACTCGGTTTGTAGTAAATGATGCTCCACACAAACTCATTTGTTATTTTAGTATTGCAATTTCACAGTTGTGCTGTAAACTTATTATTATTATTTATTTATTCTTTTTTTTCTGTGACCTAAAGTTTTTCTCTGTCAGAACTGAGCTTAGATTCATTGCAAAAGCCATTAATTATCCATTTGTGTCTAAATCGTACAGTATGCTTTAATTAGCTGGGATACGACAGACAAGAAATGCCGGTCGAGTTCACCGATCTCTAGCATTCAAGCAGATCCACCCTCTGGTTTTTACGACTCTTTGACTCAGTTTTACGACCAGTACAGGTGTTGCTAAGCTATCTCTGTGAAAAGGTCGAATGCACACCCTGTGCTTATCTTGCCCAATAAATCCCACTAAATTACCTGTTAATCACTGATTAATGGTGTTACAAATAGGCCACGGCCCTCCGTGGTGTGGGTGTCTTATCAATGCTCAAATACTCCTATTGGAGTTGGGCCAGCGGTGATTGAAAGCGGTTCTGAAGCAGCAGAGCGGTCCTGTGTGGTGACTCACGCTCTTCTTTGTTTCAGTGCTGTGCTATAGGGCATGTTTGCAGGAAAGGGGAATTTTGAGCTTCATTAAGGCCTTTGAATAGTTGCGCATCTATGTCTGCACACACTTGAGGCTTGTTTCTTTATCTTCTCAGTCATGATAAGGAAAGATAGAGAGATTTTTACTGCAGAGCACACACAAATAGACAGAGTAAAGTATCTGTGTTCGTGACACATTAACACATCAACAGGAAGTTGATCTTATCTATCAGGATTTGATTGCATTGTGGATATATATAGAGAGAAGTGTGATATGCTCACCAAGCCCCGCCACAGCCATTTCACCCTGCAGCCCAAGACTGGTTGCCCACTGAAGCTAAGCAGGGCTGAGCCTGGTCAGTAGCTGGATGGGAGACCTCCTGGGAAAACTAGGTTGCTGTTGGAAGAGGTGTTAGTGAGGCCAGCAGGGGCTGCTCACCCTGCAGTCTGTGTGGGTCCTAATGCCCCAGTATAGTGACGGGGACACTATACTGACAAAAAGCACCGTCTTTCGGATAAGACGTTAAACCGAGGTCCTGACTCTCTGTGGTCATTAAAAATCCCATGGGGTGTAACCCCGGTGCCCTGGCCAAATTCCCTCCACTGGCCCTTGCCAATTATGGCCTCCTAATAATCCACATCCACTTGATTGGCGCTATGACTCTTTCTCCTCTCCACCTGTAGCTGGTGTGTGGTGAGCGCACTGGCGCTGTTGTCCTGTGGCTGTCGTCACATCATCCAAGTGGATGCTGCAAACTGGTGGTGGTTGAGGAGAGACCCCCCACATGATTGTAAAGTGCTTTGGGTGTACAACAATACACAATAAAGCACTATATAAATGCTTAATTCATGCATTCAAGGCTAGATTAACTTGATTAAAAATACAGTAATATTTTAAAATAGGAAAAAATATTAAAATGTTTTTAGAATGCAATTATTCCATCAATTGCAGTCATTACTCCAGTCTTCTTTGTCACATGATGCTTCAGAAATCATTGGAATATGCTGATTTGCTGCTCACATACATTTCTTATAATTATCAAATGTTAATATTGTGAAACAGTTGGATATGTGTTGGGGTGGGGGGTCTGTGGGAAGAGGCGCGCCGATAGTGGCTGGGGGGGGGGATGTGTGGGTGGGCGGTGGAGTGGTGGGGGATGTATATACAGTATATATAGATATAGATTAGTGCTGTCAAATGATTAATCGCAATTAATCACATCTAAAATAAAAGTTTTTGTTTACATATTATATGCATGTCTACTGTGTATTTATGTATATATAAACACACACACACATGCATGTATATATTTTGAAAATATTTACATGTATTTATATTTATATTATTATATTTTATATAAATGTTTAATATATAAACATAACCTATTTTTCTAAAATATATACATGCATGTGTTTGTATTTATATATGCATAATAAATATACACTGTACACACACATATATTATGTGAACAGAAACTTATTTTAGATACGATTAATCGTGATTAGTAGTTTGCCAGCACTAATATATATTAGGGCTGGACAATAATTCAATATCGATATGTATCGCGATATAATTCTTTTCAATAACGGTGATATGATTTTTAAACACATTTCCGATATTTCGATATACATTACCAGTGTTTCCATACATTGATTTATTTGTGGCTTTTGACTTCGTTGAATAAACATGAGCACTGTATGTTTCAAAATCAAAACGTGGCGTGGGTGTTTTATATGAATGTATTTCTGAAGGGAACCGACTGTCTTCAGAAGTTTCGTGACATTTTCTTGATCTGAGAAAGTAAAGGCCGTTTCATGAGCGGAGCTGCTGTGTTTACAGCCGTTACTGGAGAAACCGCTAGTTCCACAGCGCCTCCTGCTGGCAGACAATCAGTTTTTCAATTTTCAATTTTCAATAAGCCCGTCTCCAGCAACATGTTTTTGTTGCTCTTTTTTTTTTTTCTGCAGCAACTCGGAGCACTTTCATATTCTTTATCCTGGCTGAAGCACATTGGTTTCAATCTATAACAATAATCAGCCACCCTACATTACAGTCAAGGGTTTTTGAACAAGTAGATTTGTAATGTTTTATTTATTTTATTTTTTTAAGATCTTTTCTGCTCACCAAGTCTGCATTTATTTGATCCAAAGTACAGCAAAAACAGCAAAATTTAGAAATATTTTCTATTTGAATATATTTTAAAATGTAATTTATTCCTGCGATCAAAGCTGAATTTTCAGCATCATACTCCAGTCTTAGGCCCAAAACCCCCCCCCCCAAAAAAAAAAAAAACCCCAAATAAAAACGGTCACATGATCTTCAGAAATCATTCTCATATGCTGATTATAATATACCGTTGAGGATTCGTTGATGAATAGAAAGATCCAAAGATAAGCATTTATCTGAAATAAAAAGCTTTTGTAAAATTATACACTATTCCATTCAAAAGCTTGGAGTCAGTATGATTTCCTTCTTTTTTTTTTTTTTGGAAAGAAATTTATAGAAATTAATACTTTTATTTCGCAAGGATGCTTTAAATTGATCAAAAGTGATGATAAAGAAATTTATAATGTTACAAACGATTTCTATTTCAGGTAAATGCTGTTCTTCTGAACTTTCTATCCATCAAAGAAACCTGAAAAAATTCTACTCTGCTGTTTTCAACATAATAATAAATTATTTTTGAGCAGCAAATCAGAATATTAAAATGATCTCTGAAGGATCATGTGACAATGAAGAAAATTTAGCTTTGCCATCTCAGGAAAAAATTACACTTTAAAATATATTCAAATAGAAAAAGAGTTATTTTAAATAGTAAAATTATTTCAAAATGTTACTGTTTTGCTGTATTTTGGATCAAATAAAAGCAGGCTTGGTGAGCAGAAGAGAATTCTTTAAAAAACACTAAAGATCATACTGTTCAAAAACTTTGACTGGTATGTTAGCCTATAGTTTGAAGTAAATATTAATAAGGAGAGTCTGAGATTTATTTGACAGTGATTTTACATTGCTTGTTTGTATGAAGGCTAAATACAATTAAAAGGTGAACATTAATTTATTTGTACCATTTTTATTTCTAAAATATTATATAGTTTTATATGAGGTGTCATAGACTTGCCAAATTCATTTTTCATAAAGACATCTGTTGTGGGAGTTCGTGGAGTTTTTCAAGGCTTTTTTAAATATGTCATATCGATATCGGAATTATATCGTATCGCCCGAAATTAAGAAAAAAAATAATCGTGATATAAATTTTGGCCATATCGTCCAGCCCTAATATATATATATACAGTGGGTACGGAAAGTATTCAGACCCCTATAAATTTTTCACTCTTTGTTATATTGGAGCCATTTGCTAAAATCATTTAAGTTAATTTTTTTTCCTTATTAATGTACGCACAGCACCCCATATTGACAGAAAACACAGAATTGTTGAAATTTTGCAGATTTATAAAAAAGAAAAACTGAAATATCACATGTCCTAAGTATTCAGACACTTTGCTCAGAATTTAGTAGAAGCACACTTTTGATCTAACACAGCCATGAGTCTTTTTGGGAAAGATGCCACAAGTTTTTCACACCTGGATTTGGGATCCTCTGCCATTCCTCCTTGCAGATCCTCTCCAGTTCTGTCAGGTTGGATGGTAAATGTTGGTGGACAGCCATTTTAGGTCTCTCCAGAGATGCTCAAATTGGGTTTAAGTCAGGGCTCTGGCTTGGCCATCAAGAACAGTCACTGAGTTGTTGTGAAGCCACTCCTTCGTTATTTTTGCTGTGTGCTTAGGGTAATTGTCTTGTTGGAAGGTGTACCTTCGGCCCAGTCTGAGTCACTGAGCACTCTGGAGAAGGTTTTCGTCCCGGATATCCCTGTACTTGGCCGCATTCTTCTTTCCCTCAATTGCAACCAGTCGTACTGTCCCTGCACCTGAAAAACACCCCCACAGCATCATGCTGACACCACCATGCTTCACTGTTGGAACTATATTGGACAGGTGATGAGCAGTGCCTAATTTTCTCCACACATACCTCCTTTCTTCCCTCCCCCCGCTTAGATAAGGCCAAAATAGTCTATCTTGGTAGCATCAGATCCCAAGAATTATTCTCTCACCATCTTGGAGTCTTCCCGGTGTTTTAGCAAACTTGCACTGAGGACCGAGGTTCCGTCGCATTCCTCTGCATAAAGCTCCAAATGGGGGAGGCTGCAGTGATGGGGGACTTTCTACACTTTCTCCACACTATCCCCCCGGAATAGCATCTTCTCGAAGCTGAGCCACAGTGATCTTGGGTATTATTTACCCTCTCTCACAAGGTCTTCTTCCCGATAGTCGTTTGCCGGACAGGCCAGTCTAGGAAGGGGTTCTGGTCGCCCAAACGCTTTCCATTTAAGGATATGGAGGCATTTCGGAACCTTAAGTGCAGCAGAAATTTTTTGTAACCTTGACCAGATCTGTGCATTGCCACAATTCTGTCTCTGAGCTCTATTCAGGCAGTTCCTTTGACCTCATGATTTCATTTGCTCTGACATGCATGTGAGCTGTAAGGTCTTATATAGACAGGTGTGTGGCTTTCCTAATCAATCCAATCAGTATAATCAAACACAGCTAAACTCAAATGAAGGTGTACGAACCACTCAAGGATTATAAGAGAAAGGGACACCCTGAGTTTAATATATGATTGTCACAACAAAGGGTTCTGAATACTGAGGACCATGCTGCATTCTTTCAGTTTTTTCTTTTTATAAATCTGCAAAAATTGTCAACAAATCGTGTTGTTCTGTCATCTGGGTGTTTGTGTACCATTTAAGGAGAAAAAAAATTACTAAATGATTTTGCACATGGCTGCAATATAACACAGATGAAAAATTTTACCAGGGGGTCTGAATACTTTCGCTACTCCACGGTATGTCATATTATATATATATATTTTTATAATGATATATATATAGATAGATATAATAGATAGATAGACTATGATGGATAGATAGATATGATATACATTTTTTAAGGAGTAAAAAAATATATGTAATTAGCTTTTTCTGACGTTTCTCCATATGAAAAATTAAAATGCATAGATAATATCTCGTGTTATTCTAGTAAACACTGAGTGCATCTAATATCAAGTTTTTTATAAAAAATTTCAACCTCTTTGTTATTTTCTGTCATTTCATTTTTAAGTAATTTTGTTTTTACATTTTATAGTTTCTTTAGTTCTATAGTCTATAGAATTTTTATGACTTCTAAAACTATCTATATGGTTTTACCTAGTTTATTAAATTTATATGAATTGTATTTCAGTTTTACTTTAATTATGTTAGTACATTGTTAAGTAAGTAGGAGGTGAAATGCTGCTGTGGGCAAATAGAAAAGTTATTTATATACTATAAGCACTTATTATTTATTTTATGTAAAGTAATGGGAATTGCTTTTTGTTTCCATTTTAGTTAACTATTTTACCCTGTAGTAAATATATTTAATCTGATTATATTTTTTTTGCATAACTGCATGATCAAATCTTACAGACGCAAATACATTTGTTATAGACGCGGTATAAATAAAACAAACGTACCACTATAACTTAAAAATTCTTCTTTCTTTCTTTATTTCTTTACTTCTTTCTTCTTCCCGTTCTTTTTTCTTATGAAGTCAGTCATCCTTTTGCTTTCGGTTATTTCTTGGTTGATATATCGTCGCTGTGTACAGTGTCTCTAACACACTTTACTACATGTCTGGCCGACCTTGGCGGTCTAGGCGATCAGTGTCTGGCTCGTAACGCTCTCTCGTGACGGATCTCGTCTCATCATGATGCGGATCATCACTGAGAACTGATCATTTCAATTGAAGGTAATGCAGCATGAAGTAACTATTACAAATGCTGTTGTGAATCTCTCGCTTCTCTCTCTCTCTCTCTCTCTCATTATCTCTCTCTCCTCTACGCTCTCTCTCTCCCATCACTACTCGTCCTTCCCTCCTCTCCTCTGTGTGGAAATAAATGAAGTGAACTGCACTGTAGGTTGTAATGTAATTGCACCGTGCATGAATATAGCTGTGAGCTGTGTAGGTTAACATGTCTGAGAGGTGTGTGGAGTTTTTTAATTGCAAAGGCAGACTAGAGTGAAAGCACCCCGCTGATACGCTCTCTGTTCCTCCCAGGCAACTTAACAAACGCACACACACACTCACACACCTTATTGAAGAAGACCCCAGATATAACCATTATAGATCAACCCAAAATTATTTTTTCCCACCTTCAGGCAGCAGTGCGAGTTACTGAAGACGATACGTTTTTTGGGGGGGGGGGGTTTATCGCAGTATCTTAATAAAGTCCAAATGAAAAATGTATGTCTTATGCTTCTTCATGACCCCAGAGTGATTCAGCCAGACTTAGTCAGTTATTTGACTCTTCAGATGCGAAATATAAAAAAGAAACCCATGGATCATTGCTTATTATTTCGATGTAGTCCGAACGGAAATGAAATGCTTTTATGTGGAATATTGCCAAACTTACAGGGAATCAGGTTTGATACATTCTTGTTTATAATCACCTTCAAAATTGTGGATACTTATTTTCCTTTTGTGCGCTTTTTGGTACTTTGTTAATTGTGACCGATGTTGAATAACCCAAAGCAGTGCTAATGAATAAATGAAGTGTTCTTGTTAAACCCACCACACTGCCAAGGGATACAGTTTAGCTGTAACTGCAATGTGGTGAATAATACTTCTAATAGCCAAACTGGCGGTTTAACGAATGCTTTCACTTATGGGCACCCCTGTTCATTAAATCTAATTTGGCAACCAAGTAACCAGTAACGAGTTGGACTTTATATGCTCAATGGGGAAAGAGGCCCATTTATAATTTAGGTCATTCTGTACAACTAATAGATACCAAGATTTAGGCATCCACCCGCGTTGAAACCAAGAAAGCCGTTGCAAAATTGGGTAATGCTCAACATGGTGTTTCTCACAAAAATGTGCTATTCTGCAGATTCATGGTTTTTCTTTTTAGCTCATCATTTTTGTCTTCCTGAATTTCTATCCCATTTCGTCTTGACTCTTATCTCTTGTGTAGCACACATTGAAATCCTAGTCTAATAAAGTAATAAACTGCACTCTCTAGATAGACCAGTATAATTGATTAATGCACTTAGGCAGATTTCTGTCTCATTAATGATTCTGTCATCGAGCTGAAATCACTGCAGGCTTACCGAGTTCCAACATACTGTGGTGCACCTTGGGTGCTGCCATGCTCTTTTTGACAAAAATAAAAAAAACTACTGTAGTTGAGCCTGAAAGAGAAAAGAAGAGTGATTTTCATGATCTTCCATGATAAATATTTGATGGTGACTAGGGAAGGATGGAGTGCATCAGGAATATTTCTGGTGTGATGTGTTAATGTAATATACTCAAACTTCCAGACATATCTGTCTTGCTTAGCCGTGTCCTTAGCAATGAACGAAGTGAAATTGAAGACTAGAGGTGCTTTCGAATGCGCTAAGTGATAGAAAATGCCTCCATTATTCCCACTAGATCACTTTGCATGCACACTTTTCTTCTTCAATATTGATTCCGATTTAATAATATGCGGCTGTCTGACTAAGACAAATGATGATTCAGTGAGTTTTATTAAACCGGTTTTGATGGTAGAATCATATATTGAGATGTGACTGGTACATTGAGGAGGAGTTCAGCCCCCCAAATGAAAACTGTGTCATTATTTATTCACCCTTGTGTTGTTCCAAACTCATGACTCACTTTCTTCTGTGTAACATAAAAAGAGAGGTTTTGAAGAATGTTCAAGCCACTCTCTGTCTTTGAATAAAAGTGGATGCAGGGCTGTCAGCTACAAAAAGGATAAAAAAGCACAAAACTTTGCAGACTTATGAGGAAAGTTTTTAATTTTAATTTTTTATTTTTTGATAACAGCAGGATGTTATACCTGTTATACATATCTCTTTTTTTTTATCCCACAGAAGAAAGAAATTCATTCAGTATCATTTTTGGATGAAATTTTTCTTTTGAAGAACCTGTAATGACACTTCAAGAACTTTTTTAATGTCCAAATAAGAAATGTCAATAAGGCATGACAGATTATGTATCACTGTATTACAGATTTACATATTTCAAAACAACAACTTTAGTGTTTTTACAAAGCAATTTAGCTAAACATGCTAGTGGCGAAATGGATTATCGAAAAGAAAAAAGTTATGATTTTTATGATCTTTCATGACATTAATTAAAAAATTGTGAGGTCAGATTTAAAAATAAATAAATAAATTTACAATCAGGTTAATAAAAACCAGTTAGAAAATAGATATGGTGAATTTTCATTTCATGCTGACTTAGCAGACATTTAAAATTAGCTGAAATTCTTCAAAAGACTCCTTCTGAAAGTCGTTATATAATTTGCACACTGCAACATCGTGCTGTGAAAAACTATTAGATATGTTATTTTTAATACACGCTCAGAAGTATAGTTGTTTGTTCAGACCCTGGACCATAAACTATCGAGTTTACTTGAGAGAGAGACATCTTTTCTCTGCTTAGTGACCGAAAGATCAAAAGAAGTAGAGAACAGGTCAGCTGGCATGACTCCATCTGGAAATGTGTTTGTTATGA